>VYZW01032080.1:4028-23145 GCA_013401315.1 Balaeniceps rex
AATTCATCAGGGACGCTGAGCTATGCAGTTCTGTTTACAGTGGCAGAAAGTTAATATAAATTTTCATCAGAAGGGGAAGTTTACACATATGATTCTATTTGTCCTTCATTATTAGCACCTGAGTCTAGGCTGGAACGCATAATTGTCTACAGGCACAGGCCAAATAGATGCAAGGGAAAGGCAAATAAGCACACCAAAAATAATTTTATGGTTGTCTGTTACAATTCTCTCACTGGGATTCTTAATCTAGAAAATCAATAAACAACAGGAGTGAAACTCTTTTCCTCTGTTCAGGCATGGCACAGGCAGAAGTAACAGACAGAAAGCCATTGTACCCTTTTATTTTTTGTGTTTCATGGAAAACCAGACTGAGGTCATTTCTGTGTGAATCAAAAATGTTGTTTGTTCTATTAGTTTAAGACCATTTATAATTACTGCATGCAATATTTTGATTTTGAAATATAAAAATACATTGGCCCTGCTAGCATTTTTCAAAATTGCCATTCCAAAGTGTCTTTTTTTTTTCCTATCAAATAAGGCTTGATGTCTGTTTTTCGAAAATATGACTTGTTAGATATTTACATTCATCAAATAAAGAGACATTTGCGCAGAACTTCAGTACTAAAGTTGTAATTGTAAAATGGAAGGATGAGGTAATTATTTTTTTTCAATTTTTCTATTTTCTCTAGTTATTGGTATGGGTTTTTTTTCTTTAAATTGAAATCATACTGTTCATTTGAAGGAATTATCATGACCACTATCTGCATTTTTTTTCTGAATGGTCCAGAGCTACAAGCCCAAGTTGAGAGCGGATGGTGGTGCTGTTAGACTCCTGTACACTGAGCATTCTCTAGCCTGATGCATCAGTATTTTCAATGTTTTACCCCATGAAGAATAAATTAAAAATTCAGACATACCCTTTTCATTTTTTTTTTTATCCTTTGCATGTAGATGTAAATGTCCAAATAAAACTCAATATAATGGTAGCAATACAAGCTTTTAGACTATAACTCAACAATACAATAAACATGAACTGGCATACCTGTGATAGTTTAATTTAGTGTTGGTGGCAGTTGTAGTGAAGGTGCACACACCAGCAGCCGGAACATCACTCCAAATCCTTGGGCGATTTGAAAGATGGTCCTTCCCTGAATCTTGAGCCTGGGACTTGTGCCTGCTGCATTAGCCAGCCCTGGCATCAGGACGCACCTTGGTGGCCTGTCTGGGTTTCTGGGGATCTTGCTGGAGCAAAGCCTCAGAAGAAAGCCAATTGATCCTAAAGCTGATGCGGATAGGGAAGGCAAGGGGCTGAGTGGTGGTGAAATAGAGGGATATGGAAATCAGAGAGTTAACTGAGTGGAAAGAAAGTAAGCTGAAAAAATAAGGACAGCCTGATTATTAAAGGAATGGTACATATAGTTCTTCATTTAAAATGTGTTGAAGTTTTTGCACATTATAGCTAGGATTTAAATATATCATATTCTCCCCCACATTAATTGCATGAGCATAGAATTAATTGTTTGAGAATTTAAAATGTAAATTGGCTAATGATTTCTTAGTTTAAAATTAATTTCAAGTGAATTCTTTTGATAATCCTGACAAACATTTTTAGTCCTGCGTGATTTTGCAGAAGCAGCAGCCCATTTTCTGCTGTTTCCTTTATTGTTGAAACGTATTGAAACATAGTGTTCATACTACAGCAGAAGGCATTAAAAAAACCTGTGTCTTTTGGCTGTGACTCATTTTTCCTCACCAACCATGAGGTTTTGTTTTCCTAGCCGTGGCTAACTCAACATACTCTATCAAGGAAATTGCCATATCTAAAGGCTGTCTTGCAAAATGGCTGATGTTTCATTACTCTCGGTGGAATTTAAGTCATAATTTAGGTAATATTTTCTTCCCAGTATGCAGGCTGTGTTGGGAGACAGGAACTCTTCTTTTAATGCTCACATCACAGGCTGTTCTTAAAGATGGCAGCTGGCTCCACTTGCGTGTTGTAGGGGCTATTTTCAGAGGACCTTTGCCTGGTTTAGATGATGTTCTCTGTAATACAAGAAAAATTAACTGTTTGTATTTTGTTGATTAGAAGAATTTGAAAGAAGAAACTAAAGGCAAGGAGCATAGGAGGGATACGAAGCTGCAGGTTTCCACGTGTACATGCGCAAATACAGAGTTAAAGGAGAGAGGAGGAACCATGATGGGAGGGTTGAGGAGGAAGCTACGGAGCTTCAAGGATGTGCACTTGGGAGCAGAAAGAAGTGCCACAGTCAAGAACAAAACATCAGCAAAAACTCCTCCCGTGTTGCAAAAAGACCTGAGTGACCAATATGCTTTTTTGCTGCTTCAGAGCAATTCTAATTAGGTGACTGTTGTTTGATGCCGTGGCCGCTGAATGACTACAGATAATTAAAGATGTTTGGCTGTCCTCTTTCCTTCCACTCATTACCACATTTAGAATCCTGCTTAAATGAAACTGTAACTTTCATTTGCTTATATTGACAACTCTTATTTATGGATCATTTAAAAAAAACCATGCAACTTACATTGTTACGACTTTACATTCTTAAGTTAACCTCATGTAGTTTTTGTTTGGGTATACACATGGAACAGTTTATAAACTGGTGGGTCAGAAGTCAGTCCCCATGTGCTGCTGGAGAAAAAATAGAAAGAGAAGAAAAAAGCTGTTATATATATTAATAATAACATTCAGAAGTATTTATCTGAGGGGAAAATGTGATATACTGAAATCCTATACCATAACTTGCCAGTATGCATCTTTGAAGTGCCAGTATGGTATACCAGCCTGGACTAACCCCATTTTGGTTAGCTGATTGTGATGCACAGACACATTTGCATATCCTGATATTAATCCTCTCAGGTGCTAAAATATCCCAGAATGTAAATCAGGGCATATCTGCAAGCCACAGCACTTGCACAGTCCGGCTTTACTACTGTGTGGAATCTTGCTACTAAAACCTTCTTTTAACACCTTATCCTGTTATTTTTGGGCTGGTTTTCATTGCTTTTAAAGAGAGGCCAAAAATCTGTCTTCGTACTGTTTATGTGAATAGATACATAAAATATTCTTTAACCTTTTGTTTTTATGTAGTTGAGTCACAATAGATGCATGAGAAACTTTATGCTGCAAAACTTAATTATACTTTCATTCAGTGGACCCTTAACCTTCTTGAACATGTTTTCCAAACTATTCCAAAGTCTGTCTGTGCACTGTATTTGTCCAACGTCTAGCACTATGTTCTGTAATTTCTGATTGGAGATTTTCCTCTTCTTTAATGATTTCCCTAATAATAAAAATCTATTAGTAAGGCCTGATATCCCCTAATTATTTCTGTATAATGTGATGAGCAAATATCTTTTTTGTTTCTTCCTTTTTATGATTATTAACTGCAGTAAGTGTCCTAAGGGCTTTTCCCATCCTTCCTGTCTTTACAGGCATTTTTATATCCACCTGAGGCTTAATAGGGAAACTTCAGTTTGAAGGAGAAGAGCTTTCTCTGGTAATATAAGAGAATAACGGCGCAAAATACCGAATATTTTCTACACGTAGGCCAATGATCAGACGAGTGCTGTAAGGGCTAACTGTAACTTCCAACAGTCCCTGTGATGTGAATGAGACGTGAAAGATTCCTCAAGGCAGAAACTGCTTTTCTTATTTGGTTGTCTTACTTTGCCTTTTCCAAGGATGACCACTAATTGCTGCATCTCCTACTACCACAGGTTGGAAATACTTGCATGATGATAGTAAAATCCACTTTGCTCAAAACTTTGTTGTTCTCATTCCTTCTCCTGCTCCCTAAGCTGGCATCCAACATTTCCTTAGATCCTCAACAGTACCTTACTTCTTCATGTTTGTTCAAAATCTATAGGGTGCATCAAGGATACAGTTTCAGTCTGGAACTCACCGTGCTGTGGCAGGCTATTGAGTCTCTTCGTCAGAGCCCTCAATGACTTCCTAGCTGGCAGCCACAGCCTTTGGTGCACTGCAAGTGCACAACCAGGGTTAACTGCCTGGAGCTAGCCAAGCCCTTCAGAAATGTTCCTTAAAGCCAAAACCCAGTTTTAAAAGCTGAAAATTGCTCTGAGAGGCCAAGTGTTAAATCTAAGATGCCCAGTGAGTCCAGGAATATCTTCAGTTCCTCCTCAGAGAATGGGGACCTGACTTACTGAAGATACAGGCAGTCCTTTTGGCAGGTCTGAATTATTATAATTTATCAATGCTGTTATACAGTACTGGTACATTCAAAAAGAGTATGAAGAAACAACTTTTAACTCTGTATTTAAAATTAATTTTTGGATTTTGGTTCTCAAAATCCCATGAGAAAATCGTGGATGCCAAATGGCTCTGCTTTGAAAGAACAAAAAAACAACAAAAACTTGTAGGACCTGATACAGAAAAGTCAGATAAAATATAGAAAATCAAAGTAGAAAACTTTCTTTAGTTTTAAAGTTAAGTTTTCTTTCTTAAAAGGTGTGGAAAGCAAAGCTATCCACTTACATGCATTGTTTTCTAAATAGTAAGGGACAAATGATAGAACTTGGGTAAATTTGTGGGAATTGTGGTTTATATTATTTCTATTCTTCTACTTCATAGTTATGAATTCAGCTTATTGGTTTAGCAATTTGGACACCAAAGGTAATTTGTTAGGAATTTTAAACCTTTTATGCATACTAGGCACTCTCCTTAAAATTGGGAGTAGTATTCTGAACCAAAACTTTGCAGATAACATTATTTTCAAGACTCAGATAACATAGCTATGAGCCAACGGGCAGAATTGGGCATAGCCTTATTCAAGGCTATTAATATTTATCATTAACCTGATAGTGAGTTATTAAAAATCTAACCTTCCTATCACTCTGTAATTTTTCTTTCTTGGCTTTTGCTTCAGTTGTGACAACTTTTAAGGAAGTAAAAAATACTTTGGAAAAAAAACGAGAGCAGAAAGAGTGTTCTATGTCTTTCTGTTGCAGTTTGGACAGAGGCAGCCATGGTCATTGTCTTGAAATCTGACCAACATGTTTATTATTCCCTTTTGCACAAAATGTCTCTTGATATCTTTGATGAGACCTTAAATAATTGGATATGCTTCAGCTTCTTCAGTTCCCTTGGGAAAAAACCAGAGGAAGGACAAGATCTACCAGAAAATGAAAGAATTCAGGAAGATTGTTTTTCAGAATTTTTTGAATGCAGAATAATCTTTTCTTCATTTTCACTTTGCTTTCTTCTGACAGTTACTTCTGTATAGGGCAAGGCAGACTCAAATCGTTTTCCAAACTGACTGTTTTCTGAACAAATCTGTGATCCCAACTCCCTGTCTCTTTATTCAATTTGATCATGTCTTCATCTCCTGTAACCATAAGACCTACATTATGACATTCCGGTTAATATTTTCACAATTAACTGTTTTCCTTTTTTTTTTCCTCATTTTTCTGTATGATGGGGTCAGAGTTCTTCTCTAAAAATGAAGCCCTGACTTAATCCACAAACTTATATGTTTGGCATATTCTTTGGAAAACTGTTTTAGCTATGATTTTTTCTCCAAGACAATGTAGGTTCAAGCTCAGTCTCTTCAGCTACTTTCTTTCAGATACCTACTTTAATGTGGAGATCTTGCCTCTTACCATTGAAACTGTTCTGTTGGCACTTTTGTGGCATTTCTATACATAGGTTTGATGGAGTAATACAGTTCATATTAATCTCCATTGTTTTATTACATGACCCAGTACCCACAAGTAGGAAGTTTTCTGTATTCATCTCTTCTCTGTTTCTCACCTTTTTTCTGAATTGAATGGAAGTTAAAGGTCTTTCCTGTCTGTTCTGCATATTTAATCTAGGTGTGACTGCAGGTTTGTCTCTTCACTTTCTTTTTTTTCCACATCGCTAAAGATCTGTAGTATGTGTTAGAGCACCCCCTGCCTACTGATACTCCTCTGACCACTGTGTTTTTCCAGATCTCATGGCAGAATAAATTGAAATGTGTGTTCTTGTGTTGAGTGAGCAGATGCTGGTGCTGTTAGCTCTCACCTGCCATCTGAGACAAATTCCAGCTCTGTGAGTACTTCTCCTTTCCTGTATTAAGAGGTAAAGTAAAAACTGAGCACTGTGATCACTGTTTTGAATTTGAACTGAACAGAATAAGGAAAAGATCCATGCAGCGGTCTTGGCTAGAAAGTAGTAGCTAAGCACCCCAGTTCGGAGCAGAAATGGGGCATGCTGAGACCCATGTCTGCCTTTCAGATTACTGCTCTGGTCTGCATCTACATGCTGATAATTTCATAATACACCAGGCAAAATACGATTGTAGGCAGAAGTTTGCAGAGCACTAAAGATTTTTCAAGTGCATTGGGCTGTCACTAGTCTCTAGTTTAATTCTCTCTTTTTTTCCACACACCCTTCTTCATTTGTTAGTTCAATTTCTCACTCGTTTTCAAAAATGAATACGTAGGACTAAGTCACATATTACTTCTTACTAAGTTTTCCTCATAGACAATTTGTGGGGTACAGATGAACTTCTGTTGAAAGATAAGGTTATTAAAAATTTGCTTGTGTTTTCTTTGTTTCCTGTGGGCAAAACTTTTTTTGCCTGGTAAGTATCATCATAGATTTTCCAGTAAAGATTACACTTATAAGTTACTGGGCTTGATGCAAGAAATACAAGGAGACATGAGTCTCTCTATTATTGGGACTTCAGGTTAAGTTATCATAATCTATTTTTTTTTCCTTATCAGTCATTGTAAAACTTAACTTGAAACATTTCAGAACAGTGGGCAGTATTTAGCGATCAATAACAGTGAATTGAGAGTGCGATCCTTGCAGCATAAACTAAGCAGTCAGACATAACAGGGAATGTGATTTTCATAAATAAAAAGATGTGTTCTGACTATAAAAGTGGAAGCCAGAAACTTCTAGCTGTTACATTACCTTGCTGAGCAACTATAAAGTTTAACATGTAATAATGTAAATAAGTAAACTTTAATTTAAGATGTAATTAAGAGGTTGAAAGGATTTGTAAGTCATCCCTTATTAGAATTGTCCCACATAGTGTTTTTAATAGCGAAAGCACTAGCTGCCAACCAGGTTTCTCACATAGGTTCATATGTATACAGAATTTTGAAGCTGGAAATATTACACTATAGCTTTGTTTATTATTCCGCCTACTGTCTCAGAGCACTGCGTTGTGCATTATGCGTCAAAACATGTTCTGTTCTTTCAGAGTTCTTAGGGAGGCAATACGATGTAATTCATTATGCCCCAAAGATAAACAGTACCTCTTGACCTTTTCAAGAAAAGTTGCAATATTTTCTTATTCCAGAATGTAATATTGTACTGAGCCGATATCAATGTGATAAGATAAATGTTTCCTTTTCTAATGTAAACCAGAGTGCACTACATTTATATAAAAGTCTTGGGGGATACCCAAAGCCTCCAGATAAAAAGGGGCAGCTTGGCTATTGTAGGTCTGCATTTTTAAATTCTCAGTCTCAAAGCACAGAGGGCAAACGCCATCCAGTCTTGAAAACGATGGCCAGGATTTTCAGAAGTGAGCAGATTTTTGTGTTGCCCAATTTAGGATTGTCCTAAAGAATTTTCAAGGAAATTAAAAAGTATAGGATTTCTTACCATTTAAATCAAAACCAAAAACAAACTAAGACTGTAAACACCTTTCCTCTCAGTACTGGGATCTTTTGAGATGTCCCAGCTAAAGCACGAGTCAGTGCTACACTTTGTGTAGCTAACTTGGTTTTTATAATCCTAAAAAGTATTTCAGGAAATGAAGGACTAATGAGGAGTATTTTTTTATCTTATTTCTTTTTCTGCATTCTCTGCTGTTGGTCAGAGCACAGTTTCCTTGTAGTCTCTCAGCTATTCTTTACTTAACCATTACATTTCACATGCCACATTTCTGATCGATGGAGTCAGTTGCGTGCAAATGTGGTTGCCACCGTGGAGTGGGGCTCTGAACATGGCCCTGCTGCCTGCTTCCAGTTTCCCTTCTGCCTGCCCAGCGATGCCCAGCTTCAAAGGAAAAAGTGCATTTTGCTTGATAGACTTTGCCCAAGTGTTAATGCAGAGTCTCAGTCTCTTCTTTCCTGGCGAATCTCCCTCCCAATGGCCTCATTTACCTTAATATGTTTTTGGTTTTGTATGCAGGCAGTACTCTGCTTTATATGTGGCATGTAAAAAACCTCTGTTACTCATGTATAGTCTATTCACAGGAAAGAGTGGCTTTAACTGCAACTGCTATTACGTGTAAAATAACATGGTATATTTTAAAATCAGTTCATTATTAAAAAGGATTTACTTCTGCTGTTACTGCATTTGGATTTTCATAGATATTCTGAACAGTTACTACTGTAAGCAAAATAATACTGTTACACTATAACAGTAACAACTTTCAACCCCTTCAGGTTGAAAGTAGGACTATTTTAAACATACCGATCGCAGCATATAGATTAGATTAAACAGGGATTAAAATACAGGAGAAAAGAACAGTGAAGAACAGGAGTAAGAAGTAGTGAACTATCATGAAATCAGTCTATTTTGCATATGTCTCTTGTTAATGCCATTTAGTTTTGGACTTTTTTGTTCGTTAATTTTTTAATTTATTTAAGCTTAAGCAAGAGTCTTAAAATCTAGGGACAACATTTGGAAAGAGGAAAGACTAAAGTCTGTATTAGGAAGCTAACTGAAACGAGCAAGTTTTGAGGGAAGATTTTAAGTTCTTGAGTGAAGCAAAAACATGAGGGAAGATGAGCCTCTCATGTAGGTCAACGTGAGGAAAACCTTGGAGTCACCCACAGAAGATGACCATAAGTGGAAAAGGAAAGCTGATACGTTAGAAGAAAAGAATGAAGATGAGGTTCTTTATGGGTCAAGTTGACGAGGACTTTGAGAATAAAGAATTTGAATTTCATTTGAAAACAAATCATGTGTTCACCAGGAAGCCAAGCAGAATGTATGAATTAGACATTCTTTATAACGGAAAAGAAATAATTGTAAGCTAATGAGTTTTAGAGGCAAAGAACTTAGATTTTGTGTTTGCAGATGGGCAATCGTGCATCTTATTTAGATATAGTTCTCTCTCTTCAGTACCCACGTTTGTGACGGTTGTATGTATCTGCAGTAAAGACAGTCCAAAAATTTCTTCCAGTTTAAAGGAATTTTCTAGAATATATATTTTATATGTGTGTACATATATATATATTTAATTTTATGCAGTGTGTATCTCATCTCATAGTAAAGGAAAGGAGCACACTAAAGCAGGAACAGTATAAATGACTCGGCAGAATGTTTACCACTCTGTCTGTAGCTTATCTCCTCGCTCATCATTGGGGATAGTTAAATGATCTATATCAAAATCGTTCTACTGCTGTCAGTACCTGCAAGCATATAAACAGACAGGTAAGATTTCTAGGAGGCAGATGCCCGCATCACTAAAAGGACTGCTCTAATTGGCATAATCAGTACAAGAAATGAAGAGTGAATGAGCATGGAAAATAGAATTACTTTTCTACCTCTTGAAAGGAGGCAGTAACGGGCTACATTCATTTAGTTGCTCCTGCAGCTGACTATGCTGAATTTCCCCTGAATATAGAAAAAGGGCATTTTAATCTCCAAAACTATCCATCTGGCATCTTCCACTAACATTAAACAAAAAAAAAAAAAAAGAGCGGGAGTGTAGTTTTTGTCCAGAAACATTTATGTCTGACTTGAGGATCCTACAAAAATTTCAACCACTGGTGGAAAGTGCCCTGTTCAGGCTAACCATCTCTGCACACCTTGTTCCTGTGACTCATGGCAGAATGGAGTTTGTCGGTGCCTTGAATTTCACTGTCGCCTCTTGTTTCTTCCTTACTAGACTGAACTGATTTAAATCTGTTTGAAATCTGTATACAGTTGGATATTGCTTGAAATGAGCTACAGCGTGAGTAGACATGAGAGACTGACAGTTGAACACATATAGTAATCAGCAAGGGCAGGATTTAATTGCGGTAAATTTGTACTGGTTGAACACCTCTCCGTATAAAACATATTTTATACTCAATTATATTTATAATGTTTTGGACAATCAACATATGGTAAAACTTAACAGTATAACCATTTAATCTAACACAGATTTGACCTGTCCCTTCTTTCTTTGCTTGTCAGAAGCTTTTATTCCATTCTATATGGAAAACAGTTTAAGAAATGCAAGCCCGGATACAGGACCAGATCTCTTCCTATCTTTGGTCCTACTAATTATTTGATTTTGAGGATGCATTAAAGGCCACCATGTGAAATGTTGAATTCCCTCTGTTCCCAAAACCTTATTTTCAGCTGAGAAATTCAGGAAACTTGCTGAAGCTGTATTACAGTGTGGGTGAATACATATGGCTTGTTACAGGTTAGGTACAACACAATAATTTATGACTGTGTGAATATACATTGATGAATCCCCTTCTTTGTTCTCAAGTATAAATGCCCTTCTCCTTATCATTCATTTTCAGTTTTTATAAAACTATGTTGTTGAAGCTTTAGCTGTAATTATTTTGTCTTCTTGTAACACCTAGGAAAAAACCAAACCAAAACAAAACCAGAATTCTGCTATGCCAGAAATAACATGGGGTAATATATTTACAAAACTTAAAAAATATGTTCTAGAACAGAGATTATTTCTCAATAAAGAGCTGCAACAGAGGCTTTCGATTCTCAAAAATGCAGACATATTAAGAAAACTTTGGCTGAAAAAACTTGCATGCTGGAAAGCAAAAGCTCAGGTTGGTACTGCTTGCACTTGGCAAAATTTCAGAAATTGCTTCTTCCAACAATTATATTGATTGGTAAAGGTGAAAATTCCTGCAGCCATTGCTCTTTCTTACATTTTTTTGAACTTTAGCTTGTTGCAGAATGGCTACTTTGGAATACTATTAATTCACAATGTAGATAAATTTAAATGGTGCTCATGATGTATCTTGTCTTGCAAGATGATGTAAAAGCTTGAGCGCATTCCATGTGTCAAAATTTCAAGAAACAGTGCTTATTAGGTCAGTAGAAGTGCTCACTTTGTAGTTAAGGAGTCTGCCAATGCTTGTTATAATAGAGGGGGTATCTATACTACTTTAACTGTGTCAGACTAGTCAAAGAAACACTTGCCTTGAAGATTAAGGAAGTCAGCTTAAGTAAAATTAATTTATTTTCCTGAGTAGCGCAATCATCTCTAGTGACTAGAAAATATTGTCTCAATGATACTGTGCTGGCCGGATTGTTATACTCTCATGACTATACGAGTCTTTTTGAATGCCTTCTACTCAGGAAGAAATTTAATCTCTCTTCAACATACTTCCATTGTTTTTATTTTGGTGCTAGTCAGTTGTGATTTTCTTTGCACTTGTAAAAAATTTTTTTAAATTGTCTTTAATTTACAGTGTTAGTCCATGTAGTCTTTCTGTGATTCACCTTTTCTCTGTGTCTTTTTAGCAATGAAGAAATAATTCAGCTATTCTTTGTAAAGGCACAAGGCCTCTAGCCAGAATCTTCCCAAATTTTGATGCAGAAAAATATAAGGAAAGATATCAGGGATTGTTAAATTATTTTTAAAGAAATTCCTAGGCCTTTTCATTTTCACAGTATCCTTAAAATAAAAAATAAACATAATAATAATATAAAAAAAAATCCTTAGTGCTTGAAATTGAGCCTTTTTACTCTGTTCACTTGTCTCTTTGCAAATCATACAGGGCCATAGCCACTGGTGATAGATAACCCAAAGGCTTTGCAATGTTCCCTAACATCTGGTTGCCAGAGTCCAAGCCAACTTTGCTGAATAGCCTGCTTGCTCCTTTACCCATAGCAGAGAGAGTTCAGTGCCAGCATTGAGAGCTGGAGCACTCTTGGAGCTAGTGACTAACCTGAGCTCTGAAAATTACTTTCTCTGCAGACTTTGTCAAATTACATAACTCCAAATTCTCAGTCTTAAGTGCCTAAACATGAAGATGAAAAATACCATCAACCTTATTAGAATTTACAGAAACGATAATATGGTGCTATTTTTGTGGATTTGATTGACGGGAACCCTGGAAACAGATGCTTTGCAGTCAAATCTGGTTTTTTCCCCCCCTGCTTCTTTGTTAAAAAAAAAAGGCTTTTCATAAAACAGTGGCTGTTGTCAGAATTTTTACTTCAGAAGTAAAACTCATCCCAGACACATAAGATGTCCATATAAAACTGGTACTTAAAGGTTGTCAGCAGACACACCATGGGATGTTGTTGGAGGTTCCTACTGCAATAGTTCAGAGCAAAAGGAATCTTCTTCCCTGCACACCTGACCATCCCCCCCGCCCAGCCCCTGGAGTGTTTATTGCTGGTGTTTCTGACAAGGATTTGTTCTTCCAACCTGTTGAGCTATGGCTCAACTGTTTTGAGCACATAGGCGTGATCTGCACTAGTAAATTGAACATACAGTTCCTGGATGCTAAACTGGGCAGCTGACATAGGGTGAGACACACCTGAGCTAATAAGCATTTTAGCCCCCAAAATCGGGATGATTGCATCCAATTCCCTAGTGAGACTAGGCCTTGGAAAAGTCTGACTGCAGAACTGTGCTTGGGCATTGCTTGGGAGAGTGCAGGTCAGCACAGGTCAAAAAGCATGCCAAGAGCTGTGCTCACAGCTTGCCAGTGTGGAAAATCACATTCTTCTCAGGCACTCTCCAGTTTATCAGTGTAGGTGAAGCCTGAGAGAATCAGTAGAAGTGATACTGTCATCGTATCCTTTTCAGTAATTCACTCCCTATTATTTTTTGTAACTATAAACATTAAAGTACTTGTAGCATTCATGTCTTAGTGAGGCTAATGAACCTGGGGATTGCTGGAGAAGAGGGTGAGAACCTCTGACATTCATCTAAAATCAAAGATTGTTTCACCTGCTGGCCACAGCTCTGCCTTCGGGTAGCTACGTATGCCTTATGCCATAAACTGTGTTCCAGAAAGTGTTTCAAAGCAATCCCAAAGTCCTGACATAAAATGGTTTCTCTCCCTTTTTTACTTTTCAGTCCACTGTCCTGTGGCACAAGAAGAGCCCTGGGAATTGCAGTAGGCTAATAGATAGAAACCAGAAGGCTTTCTCATAAAAGGCAAGGCCTTTTGACTAAAAACGCTGTAATACTATGATGTCTGTCGTATTTTTGTTTCCCAAATCTCAGAGCTGGAATTAATCTACATTTTGTCCTGCAAAATAAAAAGTCCATCTCTAATAGATGGAATAAAATTTTAAAAAAAGCAGCTAAAGTAAAATTTACTGTACATTATAACACTATGATAGCATCAAAATATCTAGTCAGGAATAGATCCATGTTTTGTGTGATATTTCCAAGTCATTGTATGAAGAAGTGATGATCTAGGAAGAAAACATAGATGAGTTCACAGATAAGATGCACTGCCTCCTGCCTAGTCAATTAAAACAAAAGGCAATATTAGAAGCAATAAAGTAGTATCAGATCATCTCACCTAAGGTTAAAAAAAAAAAGCTTTCTATCTGTTTACTGGTTTTTTGTAGTCCCACGTCTGTCTACTGATGTTTGTAAAATGAGTACTGTTACGTTGAAAGCAGCACGTAAAATGATTATGAACTTAGAACTAGAACTTAGTTTATTATTCTTGTATTATGTGGCACTGTGAATAGTTTTGTATACTAAAAATATTGCCAGTATCATACCTAGATGAAGTACACTTGTAAGACATAAAAGATTCTGCTCTATAGCATATAGAGTTCCTAAATTTTGAAAGCCTGTCATTCAATCTGTCATTCAAAAGCTTTGCTTCCCTTTTCAATCTCTGAACCTACAGTTACATGGGAGCAATCAAGGACTAGACATAAGGAACCGTTGTTAACAAAATATTTCATAAAATAATTAAATGAAACTAGAGGATAAAATGGAGTAGTTATTGAAAAAGTTAGCAATCCATATGCAAGTGTAATTATCAGTAAATTGTAGATGGTGAAAGACTGCGGCAGGTTTGAAAATCCTGCTGGTCATTGAAAAGTGTGTAATGTTGTACAACTACCTAGGAGTGATATGGAAAGAAAGTCTTAACTGAGAAAGAGGTTAAGGTTTGGGAGGATGAGTGTAAGTATCCAGGTTATTTAGATAATTTTTGTTTCGTATTTTTCAGGAAAAAAAATGTACCATTTCTAATTAAGGTATGTGTGTGAAAAGGCTGCAGAAGTGTATTTTTCTTTAATCCATACAACGCTGTCTCACACCTTGATGGTACCTCTGGTTTTATTTAAACAATTCAAAATGTCAATTTGATTAGCAGTCTGCTGCTTTCAAAATTACTGTAAAAATACTGAAAAAAACCTGCATGAGAAATTTACTGCATGGATAGATACTGGGTTTGATTTAAGAATGATTTTTAGATTAAGTGGGAGATTGGGCTCTTTTATTACTTTTTTCCTGCCACGTACAGTGGCAATGCTGTGAGGGCTGGTGGAGAGCCAGCTCTTCCTGAGCTGGGGTCTGCTCTCCTGTGCGGGTGCAGGTTGCACAGGTGGAGAGGGGAGAAGGAAGCAGCTAAATAGTATGTTTTTCCATATGCGTCATACAAGTGTGCAAGTGCAGACATACATATTTATTTTTAATGAATAAGTATAAAATGTGCTATGAAGGAAATAAACCCCTCATCTGCTCTTTTTTCATAGACACCTTGGAGACAATGAGGGTGAAGGTATTTGAAGGAAGGAAGGGCAATGGTGATGACTCGATGCCTCACATAAAGGAATCTCTGAAAGAAATCCAGAATTTTTGAGAGAATTCACAAAGAGGAAGGTAGAGGAATTGTTACAGATTGATGAGGTTTAAAATGTTGCAAGAAGAAAAAAGGGCGTATTATAGAAAGGAAAATCTGGAATATACTTCAAGGACATGAAATCTGAACTATGTGCGATATGTAAAGAGGAGTGTCTTTAGAAGAGAAAGCTAGTAACTGAGTTTTGACCAGTTAAGTTGATGACAAGACATGATAGAAGACTGATAAAACAAAAGCTGAAATTCAGATTTTGATTTGTGTAAAGTAAGAGTAGCTAAAAGGATAAAAGGAGTAAAATTCATAACTAAACTTCATTTCCAAGGTATTTTGATCATATGCCTAGGTTGCCAGTGCTTTTTTTTTAATGTGCATGCTAGTCATAGTGGTTATGCAATATATGCTACATGGTTCAGAGGAAATTTTTACAATCTGATGCCAGAAGAGACTTTAACTGATGTGAAGTATTACATATGTTTGGCACCAACATAACTGGGTGTGTCTACTTTTACAAATGCATCTAAAGATGATAATGCCCCTGAGCGTATTTATTATTATAATTCCTTGATTAGCTTGCTGTTTAGGAAGATTACTGTAGATGCCAAGGCAATATAATAAGGATCAGTTTTCCCTAGGCGAGCTTGATGAAGTGTGATTGGAACATCTAGCTTTTAATTCAAATGTCTAACCTGTTGTGTTGCTCATGTATACTACTTGGGAATTCCTCGTACAGTTGCTATCATTTCTCCAGCACCTAAATGCCCTGGGAATTGCAAAATGTCTTTCTATTCCTCTTCTGCAAAACATTTTTACTAGCTTCAGGTCTTTTCTTTTTCATCCCGGCAAGTTTCTAATCATAAAGAATACACTCCCTACCAGATCTCGTCACAAGGGCTGAAACTAGGATGAGGAGCCTGAGGACATTTGCCTGTCTGTCTTCACTTGCATTTTAGCTTAAAATTAAAGCTCTTTGTCATTTCACTGTTATAATCTTCACTCTTAAAAGTCCCCAAAGTGGAGAATTCTTTCTCAGCAGCTCTGTCTACACGGCCTGTTAAGGCTACCCTTCAAAACATACAACTCATTTGCCAGCTACAGCATGAACCTGAAGATTGGGATTCTTTAGAGACAGAGGTCTGCGTGTTGGATCATGCCTGCTAGATCACAAAATGCATCAAAAGAGTTAAAAGGTAGATAAGCAGCTTGAGAGGAAAGCTGCAACTGTAGTAATTCAGTCAGGCCAGAGTAGACCGCAAGTGCAGATAGCTCTTTCAGAGATGCATAGCTAACCAGTGCTACTTTTGCTGGCTTTTCCACAGAATATAAGCATTTCCTTCAAGAGAAAAGGTATTTAGTTTTATGTGTGTGAATGCATGTGTTACTTTGCACATATATACCTATAAATTGATTTGTGACATTGGTACAGAGGTTCCTCAGGAGCCTCACAGTCCACACTTAGTAGCAGATTTTAATGCTTCAGAATTATTCCAAGGAGTTTAGATCAGACTTTGTGTTATCAGCACACTCGTAACTATTGCCAAATGCCACCATTGGTAAGTCTAGTGTCTAGAAAATGGGCTGTTTATTTGCATAATTTACTACTTGATCTCATGTCAGTGTTTTTCTGTTGTTTTTTTTTTTAAACTCCAGACAGGACTGCACTTCCCTCTCCAAAAGGTTTATCAAAAACCTTGAAAAAATACAAATAAAATGGCTATTATTGTATTGCCTATTTACATTCATGTTTATTGTTCCTTCCCCTTATTATTCTTGTATTGAATATGTTCCTGGAGCTCTTTATGCTGACTAAAGTTTCAAAAAGCATTACAAATATATCTGTAAGAAAAAAAATAATGGACTCAGTAGGATTTCAGTTGACGTGATTTAGCTTTAGCATTGAAGACCGATTTTTTTAAGTGGCTTAGACTATGTAGTGACTTTTGATCAAATTATTTCATTAAAAACATGATTGAAATCAGGTTATCAAAGATACTTTGTAAGGTTTTTTCTTGTGGTTCTAGATTTAAACTCACAATAAATTATAATGAGTCAATTTGCTTTTGCTTTTTTTTTTGTGGAGATGTGTGACTTACGTTGATCAAGCTGTGCTTCAGACCCTTGTTCTTGCCTTGTTTTTCTCTCCTCTTCCTAGCTCTCCATTTCAGCCTGGCCTCTATTGTTCATAGTAGGAATTGTAATATCAAGAAAATCTTGTTTTCTGCTACTGTTGTGCCCATACTTGGTGAGGCCACAAGAATCCTGCCCAGATGGCTCTGACTGCAATTAGGGCAAAGACTGCTTAATTCTAACCCATCTCCTGTTCTGCATAAACTATTTCTCTGTTCAGTCCAAAATGTCAAGGATAGTCTCATAAACACAAACGTGGTCATGTAAGGTCGGAAAATTCCAAAGAGCGAGTCTGTATGCACAGCGTTTACTGATCCTCTGCTGTTAACTCGCCATAGAAACAAACCATGCTGAAGCTTCATGATACTCAGTTTATGAGAACATGGTGTTATTTGAAATGTAGCAAGGTGTTAGACATCCCAGTAATCCGAATTTGGCATGCTTTCACAGGAACCACACAATCAAATAAAATAGGGCTGGAAAACGCTTGTAAAGATCTTCTATTTCCCAGAGCAGAATCACTGCTCTTAACTGTTCCTGAAGATGCTTCTTAAACAGGTCCAGTGACAAGGACTTTGCAATCTCTACGCAATTTATCATACTCCTCCACTATCCCTACCATTGGAAAGTTTCTTCTTCAATTTAATTAAATCTCCCTGGATTCAGTTTAAGGCCGTTCTTGCTTGTCCTGCTCACAGAATACAATTAATTCTTTCTGTGCAGAAACTTGCTGAAGACTGCTGTTGCTTTATGGTTCTTTTCTTTTTCTCTGTTTTTATGATCAGACTTCTGCTATCCCATAGGTTGGATTTTCTCATCGTGATCATTCTTAGTGCTCGTCTCTGGTCACTGGTAAGATGGTCCACCTCTTTGAAACGTTGTGCCCCAAGCTGGGTAGAGTTCTCTAGCTGTTTCTTTAGAAAGTTGAATAAAGTGGAAAAAAACCCAGTTTTGTATATGACACTTCTATTTATATGTCCCAGTTTGCTTTTATCATACTAACATGACAGTATTAACTTATGACTTTAATACATGTTTTCATCATAGATGTGTATTTTAAATTTGAGATGTCTTTAAATTATGTCCTTATAAAAACAGAACTTCAATAATTAGATCTATTAAAAATATTTTAGAAGAAACTTTGAATTTATAATACCTAATGTGAAACTCAGACATTAACTTTGTTCTTCTCCACTGATTATCAATTGGCTATTTCAGTAATGGCTGATGTGCCTTCCTCCCATACAGCAAAAGCCCAATATAACAATCTTGATAATATTTGCTTTTGTAGTTGCAATCTCACTCATGTCTCTCGGTATGGATTTGTAAGGGCAGTGGTAAATCAAATCAGTTAGTGTTCAAATAATTGGAGCCCTTTCAATCAGTAACTCTTCAATAAATATGTAATTCCTCACATTTTGATTGGCTGAGAGAGTTTGATTTGCATAATTACTGTAACTTTATTTGTAATTACTTTGGTACCATGTAGATCCATACTCTTTGATGGATGGCTTTGGTTTCTAGCTTGCAGGGTATCGGGATGAGGAATCTGTGCTTATGATGCTTTGTGTCAGCACTCCTTTGCCAGTCACAGTGCAGAATGTTATTTAATTGAAAATAAGTTGTAAAGATAGAGGTATTTATTTCTGCCTTCTAAATGGCTAAGGCTATTCTAGGGTAAATATTCCTTTGGCATTTGTTCTTCACATGTTATTTTACCTCTCTGTATTACTTAACAAAACTAATCAGTCCTCACATCTGTCCTCTCAAATTTTAGCTTCTGTTCTAAGAATCTTGCTGTTGGCCAGAACAAAACGTTTGAGTATGTGCTTCCTTTTGTTTTATATCTGCCTCACCTTTTGTTTTAGTTTATATCTTGATTATGATTTTTGTTAATCATTTGCTTAATAATCTCCATGCTGATTTCATTGTCTTTAATTTCTAAATTTCCATTTCAGATCTCTATCAGTTAAAAGCACTGCCTTCTAACAGCCTAACGTTATAATGCTTCCCTTGGTATTATGTTTCTTTCTCCTCCCACATTTGCTCTGCATTTTGATTTTAGTACAAATGGGACCACTCTTGCTTTCATTTGCATCAGTTCCTTTCCTATTTATAAATTATCAAACCATCTATTATTCCACCTAAGCCAACACTACTTTGTTTCAGAATGCTTTAATTGAAAGTAGGC
>VYZW01032081.1:0-11251 GCA_013401315.1 Balaeniceps rex
CCGGCTCCTCCCCGGGCAGCCGGGACTTGTAGTCGCCGCCGCCCCCGCGGGCCGCCCGGGGGAGAAGGAGGGTTTTCGGGGGATCGCCCGCTCCCTCCGCGCCGCCTGCTTGCTCCCCCGGGGAAGCGTCCCGGGACAGCCGCGACGGGAGCCTCTGGCCGGGTGCCGTCGCGGGGCTCTCCCCCCTCACAGAGACGGAGAAGCGAAAGAGTTTTCCGGCGCCGAGGAGAGACCCCGGGCTGCTCCGTCCCCGGAGGGGCTGCGGGCCGGGCCGGGGGGTCCCTTTGCCCCCTCGGCTGAGGGGAACAGCGTCCCTCGCCGCCGCAGCGTGCTCGTCGGGAAAGCCAGCGCTGGCTGCGCTCGGTGCCTTTCCCATGCGCTGCTGCTTCAAACCCAATCGTTTTTCGACATGTGGGACCTGAGATCCCGGCTCAGCAAGCCACGGACACTTTCTAAAATTGCTTTTATGACTGAACACCCTTATCCTAAGAGAAATAGGGCAGAGCGGAGATGGGTGTTTGGGTGCGTTTCTGCAAGGGGCTGTGGGAAGTCCGGTCCTTGTCTCGGTAATTGGGTTTAATCCTGGGCAGTCGGGAGCCGCGCTAGACGCTAGGTCTGAGCCTTTAATGCTCCGATCGCGGCACTGTCACGCTCAGCGTTGTGTCTCTGCTCCGTGAGGGATCTGCAGGATCTTGGAGGAAGCCCTCTCCCACGGCCACGTTGTCCATCAGAGGGGAGATAATCCTCACGGCTCTCCCCGGCAGCGAGGTGCAGGCTGCCTACCGACACGGGGGACACCCAGGGACGTGAATATATTTTCTGCCTGTGGGACTCCAGTCGTCTTTCCCTGCCTGATTCAGCCCTGTTTGAATGCAGTGCGGTTTCCTGCTGTCTGCTGTCCCCCGTGGAAGGACAGTTTGAGACCTTCACTGCTGGAGTGGTTAGAAATCTTGTGGTAACTTCTTCATGAGCAGTTCACCCTGACCTAGCACCAGTCTTATTCTTTAACCTAAAGAGCTCTTTCCCCCTGAATGTTAACCTTCTTTCCCGTTTCTTTGAGATTTATCTTCAGAGCTATTTATGAAGAAACATCATACGCTCCCTTTCGTTTTCTTCATTTGGTATGCACAAAATCTGTGTAGAAGGAAACACTTTTCATCGTGCTGTATAAAAGAGGTGGTCACTACCCTCCAACACGTCTGAACTGCATGTTTTCTGATTTAAATTCACCTTTCTTGAGGGCAGGTCACCAGCGGTGTACACGGTCTTCAAACTGACGTCTTACCAAGGTCTTGTGCAGCTGTGCTGGTATTTCTCTGTGTCTTATGTCCTTAGCTCCATCATGTTAGCACCTCATCATACCTGTCTGCTGTTACTGTCTTCCCAATGACCTGCAAAGGTAGTGTTTCTCTCATGCTGCTCTCTCTAAATTGATATGTGGTTGCAAAATTAGTTCCTAGGTGGGAAACTACAAATAGCAGAGTGGTGGTCTGTAGGCCAAGACTGACTATACCAGCTGCTACATGTAAAGGTGAGCTAATACTATGTTAAGAGTTAATAACAGTCCTATTTCCCCTTTTCTTCTTCCTTTTTCCTCTAGTCTTGTAAGCACATCTTTATTTCTTGGTATCTTCTCTGATCAACCCAGGTTCCTCCTGTCCCTTTTCCTTATTTTTTTTGAAGGAGTGGATCATATTAACGCAGGTATTCAAAGACTCCTCTGTTACCAGTAAAGAATTATTGGCTGGGAGAACTGGCTTTGAATATGGTAAATTTCACACAGTGCTGAGAAAAAATATTTTTTTCTTCCCAAACCACAGGAGTTAGCTTTCAGGTTGTGAGAATGAGCTCACTTGAGATCTGTACAACTCCAGAGGCTTTATCTGTATTTGCATTCTTTTTGTCAGGTTTGGAAAAAACTGGTAAGCACGTAACTTCTTTGCTGTGTAGTTAGGTAATTGCTGGTTTTCATGTGGGAATTATTTTTATAAGAAATGGTTACTCTTCTGTGTCTTAACGGACAGCCCTAAATTGTCATTTATTTGAAGCTTCATTACAGCAGTGGATTTTTCTCTGGCTTTAGGGCACAGGTGATGCTAGTTTAAAAAAGCTAGCATTTCAGAAAAGGTAATCAAACTTATTACTGAAACAGCTCTGAAAATTGCACAAGAAATCGATCAATAAAGGGAAATCATTCGGTATCTCCATCTTTTGTTTTTTTGTTTGTGGACAATCTATGACCAGATTGCAATCTCTGCTCTTTCTGGTGATCAGGCAGTATCACTCTTGGGACTACTGCTGTAAATAATTCCTGGTCTGGAGCTCATTTTTGAGCAAGTCATAGCAAGTGGTCGCAGTTAGAAACCTGAACTGTACAGAGTGGGCAGACGCCACAAGTGATGTAATGATTTTGGCTTGAATGGCTCTAGCTTTTGAAGCTATCTTTTCAGCTTGATTGTTTATAACAACAAATTATGAATTTGTCTTCTTTGCAATTTGTGTTTCTTTTTATTCTTTGCTCAAATATTCCTGTCAATAATGTTCTCTATGATACCCCTGATATACCAAAGTGCTTGAACACAGGCTTTTTTTAAGAAGACACTTAAATCCTTAAGTACTACTCTGTAAGAGGCTGGAATATTTTCAGAAAGTGATCTGAAAAAGGATATAAACCCCACCAACGTGTATACATGTAACATTTGGAAAGTTGTGTCATTAATTTTTCTGCTTTATTTGCGTAAATATGCATGTGGAAAAGAGCACAATTGGCTTAGTCTCATAAGGGAATTGGAGACTGTGGTGTGTCAATTGCACCCTGCAACACTGCAGTCCCCCTTCCAAGGCTACCAGCAGAATAAACTTTTTGACAGATTCTTGACTTTTTTCATCTTCAGCCAAAGGACTGGATGCCTTCTACTCTCCTCCCCCTTTTCCCTTTCTCATGGTGGTTGCTGCAGCAGGAATGTCCACTCTGCTCTTCTCCTATGTTAAATATTTAACTGAAATAAGACCAGGCAGATCCGGGCAAGTGGATGGACCTCTTCTGAATTGGTTGTCACCTTGGGTAACCATGAGTAGAGCAATGCTGGTGGCATTGATTGCTGGGAAATGGTGGCCACAGCAACTATTCATCCTTGATCGGTGGCTGAGCGTCACAGTTAAAGCTGGTGAAAATCCTTTAGCAATGAAAAATGCAGTAGGGAAATGTGATTAAAACCAACACTCATATTTCTCTTGTGCTCTTGCTGCTTGCTTGGCTCATTGTCTTTTCTTTGAAGTAGGGTTGGTTTGTTTGCTTTCTGGGCTCCAGAACAATTGTCCTGTGTGTTTCACAGCAACCTTCTGCAAGGCTTGTTCCCACTGAGCCACTTGGCTCATTTGGAAGTAGGTTATTGCTGTCTTCCCATTCATGTCTGCGTTGCTCTGCTCCCTTTGCTCTGAGGGAGAAGCTCCTTGCGCTGGCCAGAGCATGATAGCAAGATTGCTTAAACTCACGTTCATCTGCCCCTTTTTTAGCCGCCCACATTTTTCAAAACGCCCAAGTCACTAGCTGAGATGAAGAGTACCACACACTATCTCTTTAGTCTTGGAGAGGGTGAGGGATTTATTTTGGGTCAGCCTGGAATGAAAATTTTTTTTTCCTTCCATAATCATTATTGAAAAATGAGAATTAGGGAAAAATAAACCATTCAGGAATAATGGTTTAGGAATAATGGAATAGGAATAAACTTTTGATTATATTTAGATCCCCCAATTTATCTAAATGCAGTTTCAAGCATTTCAAAACGCTATGATTTTCATCTGAATTGTCATTTCAAGGGGGGGGAAAAAAAGTCATCTGGTTGTTCCTTACTTTCTGTCCTCCACACTCTTTTTCCAGCCAGAATAAATTGCAAATAATTTCAGATATCTAAAACTGCATTAAGAATGTTAAGTAGGGTATTATGTTTGAAAAGTTTTACATTGCTGTAGTACTCATGTGGTGTGAATCGACAGTGCACCGGCTACTCCAGACTTATGCCTGCAAATACCCTTCTGTGGGCAGGCCTGGTGTTGAATCCAAACAATCACTTTGAAGTCAAATTGATTTTCACCAGTGAGATCTC
Source organism: Balaeniceps rex (assembly GCA_013401315.1). Classification (NCBI taxonomy): domain Eukaryota; kingdom Metazoa; phylum Chordata; class Aves; order Pelecaniformes; family Balaenicipitidae; genus Balaeniceps; species Balaeniceps rex. The sequence continues at coordinate 4,107 of VYZW01032081.1, forward strand.
TGTGCTACTTTACTGCCTCAGAAAAGACGCTGAGACAGTTCTTGCTCCCTAAACAAAACTCCATTTTGTTTCTGCTGGCAATATAAATCCAGACAAACTCTGATACTGTCAGAGGATGCTCAAAGAGTCAGTGAGGAAAACATGCAGTGAACCACTTTGTATCTTTGGTCCCTTTTGGAAAGAGCAGGCAGGAGATCTTGTAACATTGCCAGATAGTGGCACACAGCCCACCAACCCCTCTGATTTTGGTAGTCTCCTCTCTGAAACTGATGCTACAACAGGAAGATCTCAAGACATTCCAGGTACCTATAAATGGGGAAAAAAAAAGTGACTAGTGTTCAGTCACAGCTGCTTTCCACCACTGGAGCTGTATAAAGGTGACTAAAGTAGGCATGAATATACTCTCACTGTGAGACCTGTTTCCATTGCCAGATGAGGAAGGAAGAGTTTCGTTGCAGGTGAAAGCGCTGTCTCTCTGTTAATGTGAGTGATCCAATCGATTGTTTTTATTGCTCCTTGTCTGAGGTGGCGGTGTATATCTTCCCAAACAAGTAGCTATAAAACCTTTATGAGATCCCTACTTGCCACATATTTTGTTCATGCCATATATTTTGAGTTTGACACTTAGTCGTGTTTTTCTCATTACTGGTCCTTTTATAGTGCTCCCCATTGTTCTCACCTTTGAGATACATTAATCCTGGGCAGAGCTGCAACTAGTAGAGAAGCACCATAAGGACTCAGTTGAGTACTAAGCCTCTGGCTATAACTACCTGAAGTTTCTGCCACTGACTGTAGTTGTTTTTATTTTTCAGTCTTTTCTGTGCTGTTGTCACATCTCCTGTGTTGTTCCTTCATAGTTAATGTGACGGTGATGAAAACAACTCCAGTAGATAGGAATGGTCCCAGCACTGCTTACAGCATCATGATGGGAGGCACAGAGAGCCTTTAGAAGACCCTCAGTTTAAGCAGATGGTTATCTGGAAATCCAGGGGTTGGTTGAATGTAAAGTCTGCCTCTTGAGTCTTGGAGTCAAACTTTGGTGGAGCCAACTGCACAGGGAAGAGCTGTCTGGCTACTCCAAACCTGAAAGTACAGGAGAGATTTGGCCAGGGGCCCTTAATCTCTAACAAAAAAGCACCAGCTATATGTGTTATCCCAGCATCTATAGGGAGTTGTTGAGGAAGAAAAGTCACCCCCACTGCAGGCCACCTTCCCTGATCTGGCAAGCCCTGAGCAGAGAGTGTGGAAGTGGCTCCTAGGGTTGATGTGTGCATGTGTTTGTATGTCATTACTGTGCATCAATTTTTTTTCTGACTCCTTGTCAGCAGTCAGACAGGTACTCCCTTTCCCAATTTTTCTTCCAGGTAGTAGGAGATCCTCTATCATGGCCCTGCTCAGGACATCCCCCATGGAAACAGGATGACATTCCATGGACTTTTGTAGGACCAGGCTGGATTTAATGCAGCTTTCCCTGTACGTATTTGCTTCTTTATTCCAGGATGACAGTTTGAGCACTTGTGAAAATTTTGGGAGGTGGGAAGAGAAAAAAGAGAAAAAACTGTTTAAAGTCAGTGTCAAAATTGTTACCAACGTCAATGTCATTTGAGTATTAAGGTCAGACAAGCACATTCTCACAGGGCAAACCCATAGTTTTGAAAAAAATATCAATACTGCTTTGCTGGCATCGTGGTGCCCTCTGCATTATATCGTTTCCCCCATGCTTCTGCGGCAAATATAAAATTATTATAGGCTGTGTGCAACCTTTGCACTGTTTTGGCTGGCTTCAAAAGGCCACTTGGTCCAAATGCTCAATAAAGATGAATAAGGACTGTTCAACTTTCAGGCAAAGTCTTCAATTTGCACAAGGTTAGGAGGGCACCCCCACATCGCATGACCCTGGCAAGATCACATGCTTTTTACTGTTCGTTCTCTCCTGCTCCCTCTGACTTAGAGGTGGGGGTAAAAGGGGAGGGGGAAGAGTGAAAAATCATGGGTGCTTATCAAAGTTAAATTGTAAGGATGGTGTAAAAACCAGGAAAAGACTAAATGAGCAAACTAAGGAAAGGCCACAACAGCATCTGTGTAAGAGATAATTCACCCAATTTGTCCAGCTAAACAATTCTGTCAAGTTTACTGAGGGCTGCAAAATTGGCAAACTGCCTCATCTCCTCCGAGAAGTGCAGAAGCAGTGTGGGCTTAACCCTTCTGTTCGCTGTTTAAAGAACTGATTTTGCAAACCCACTTACTCAAAGCAGCTGGGATGACCTTACTCAAATTATTGGCTTTAATAAGGATTTCTGGTACAAGCAAAACTGAATTGGGGAGGAGTCGGCTTGCCAGCTGCAGTCATGACAACTGTGCTCCTGAAAGTCCGTGGGCTCGCTCGTGCCTTTGGGCACTGCCTGGAGCCGCACAGCAGAAGACGCAGCTTGTCAGGGTTGCGTGTGAGGGATGCCACCCTGAAAGAGATGTGAGCCCCGAGCTCTGGTCCCTCTGAGGAGCCAGGCCTCGAGCAGAGCTCCCTCCCTTGCTTTCATTAGAAGGAAAAACCTCCTCGGGGTCTGTGTTTGCACAGCGTGCTTTCTAGCCCCTAGGCAGGTGTGGTACCCATAGCTGTTGATTGAGCCCCATGTGTTTGTAACATTGAGCAGCAGGCTGCTGGTCTCTCCAATAACTTGCTTTTTGTGCACAGTATGAGCTCACCAGCATGCATGTGTGTACGTGTGTGTGTGGTGTGCTTGTGTAACAAATAACTGATTCCTTTAAAGGTTCTTCTTGTTGAAATGTCCCTTAAGACATGCCATACTGACAAAAAATACCAAACCAAAACCCACTCTATTGTGCCCAGGCATAGTGCTGAGCTGGTGACTCGGGGAAGCCCTAGGAGAGATCGCACACCTTGCTCACTCTTTGCTTCAGTAACAGATGTCCTAGGTGTCAGCTGTGACATCTGTCTTTCTGAGTCAAATACCCTGATAAGGGCATGTGCATGAATGGAGGTAAGGCTCTTCTGTATCAAGGAGGTATTCAGCAGTTTGTTCCTATGCATCTTAGCTCAAGAACAGGCTACGCAGCAGGGGTATAAGCTGCAATATAGTCTAAATTTCAACCCCCTTCAAAATGATACCAGAAAAAATATGGGATACAAGTAAGTGTCTTGAAGGCTAAAGAATGCTGAAATTTGGCAGGATTAGGTTCACATAGGAGATTATGTTGGCAGAAGGGAAATGTCTGTAAAATGCTGACACGTGAGATAAAGTACAAGTGAGAATGGCATTCACCCAAGGTCATGGTTTTAGAAGGAAATAGATGAACTGGATGTGTGGCTTTTGTTCCAGGGAGCCTTTAAATAATGATGCTGGATGCTCTACTGGTAAGGTAGTACAGAAGAAGCAATAGTTAAATCAGACATGTGCATATGATAAATGGTTTTTGTCGTGCTCCGGAAGCAACCTAAGAACTGAAGAATTTACACAACTGCTCAAGAAAAATGAAGTCTGATATTTATAAAAGCTATTTTTAAAAACACAAATTCCCTTTAACAACACACTCATGAAATTCCCGAGTGCTAATGCCGGTGTCAAATTATTCCCATTGTGCAAATGGGCTGTCTTGGAGCAAGCTCAAGTATTTTTAACATGGTGCTGGATAGCAGTGGATAGGTATATCCTACGGAAAGAAAGAGTAAAGACAGCTCAGAGTTTATGATCTAATCCTGGACTTTGAAATTGTGATGTGCTTTCCAGCTCTGTTACACACTCCACGGGTCCTTACTGAGTTTCAATTTCTTGCTGTCAAGTACAGACTCTAGCACTGCTCTAGCCCCTCACAGGGAGATGGAAGGGTGTTACTGGGAAGGAAACATCTCTGCTGAGAAAACAGAGCACCACTTTTGCACCACCAGAGATTCTTGTAGCATCCTTTTGACAAGCTGCTTTAAACACCTAAGAGGTCTGGGATGAGGATGAAGAAAGTCAAGTTTTTTCTCTCTTTTGTTTGCAAGCCTGGAGAATAAGCAAATGTCAGCTGTTACCCCTACAGATGTTGTGGCTAATCACTGTTGTGTAAATCTCCAGGAAATACCCCAAAGCATCAAAAATGGAGACATAATCACAACATGTTGAACATGACTTAGATTTGGTTTGTGACTGAAGCCTTGTGCGTTCCTATCCCTTGACAAAGAGCTATGGCAAAAAATGCATTTTTGCTTTCTATTACTGAAGTACTGAAAAGGAAGGCAAAGCAGCTCGATGCATTTGAAATTAAATGCATTAAATGCTTGATGCATTAAATTACTAAATAAGGCTCTTCAGATAGCTTGCCTTTTTGCCTTCTGTATTTTGTATGTAAGCAGCTGGTTTGGTTAATATGACCATAGACAGTTTAGATGAGAGGCCTCCAGAAGAAAGCAGTTGTCTCATCCTGGTTATTTCCGCAGTGGAGCAGCTTCTGTAAGTGAGCTGGTGGAGAGAGGGAGGGAATCTGCTATAGACAACACATGCCTCTAGGAATAAAGAAGAAATTGCAGAGTGCACTGGCATCCTGAGCTTAGGTGCTTCTCTCATTTGCTTCTAGAAGGCAAAATTATGCTCTGTCCTTTACCCAGTTTTCATAATAAGATTCAGACCCACCACTGAAGGCCAAATGCTGCCACTGCTCAATTTGTGCACTGCTTGCCTCTGGCAAATTGACCTCAGTGGGAGTACTGGTGGAGCTAGGCACTACACGACAGGGGCAAGCGGGGCATTTCTGATAGCATGTCAGTGACATGAACAGCTGGCAACCTGGGCATTGGCTGCTCCTAACTTTAATGTCAGAAATATTTTTATGGCTGACAAAGGCTGATGAGAAATGAAAATTTTGGAGGCTGTTTGGAATGCAGATCAGACTTAAAGTGCTCAGTGTCTCCTACCTCAGACTTTTTCCGCAGAAGACAGGAAAGTCCTTGGGAACATCACTTGGGATGATATTATTTTAGCTGATGAATTTCAACATAAATGGGAAAGATGTTCTGAAGTCTCAGAGTAATTTTTGCCATAGAGGGGCTCTCTTCAACAGCAAACTGAACTGTTTGCCACATGCACACAAAATGTTCGTGAACTAAGCCTGAATAAATATGTGGGGAGGAAAGCAGAACTGTAGCTTAGCCCCATGCATTACTTAAATGTCCCAAAGAATTACCCAGCCGTGGGGGATATCTCATGTGGAACTGTAAGTTGGGAGTACATAACTACTTGGTTTGGCTAGGAGTGGAACAAAAGAAGACAAAACCAGAAATGCATCCACTAAGCAAAAAAAAAAAATCTGATGTGATTTAGAGAAAATTTCTCTCTAGTAAGAGATTATAAGTATTGGAATGGAGAAATTGAGCGAAGGAAATCCAGTATTGTACAGTCTCATGACAAATTGATATGATCTGAGTCTAACAAAAATAGTAGGTGGTTTCTGCAGATAGTATTTTGAGGAAACCTTTCTGGTTTTGATTAAGCCACTGGTTTGTTTACAGGAGTGGATTCAGTTGCGTGTAACAGAGTTAAGCTACTCCAACTGAGCGAATTCTATGTCTTTTGTCCCTTAAAATGATTTACACATATAAATTAAATATTTTTGTCCTGGGTTTGCTTTGTTTCTGCATATATCCTAACAATTTAGGAAAAGGAAATTCCATAAGGACAATGGACTTCTTTGAAGATATTTGTAAAAAATAAATATTTTATCAGTTCAGGGCTGATAAGAGTCCTAAACTATATTGAAGTTTGAAGCTGCATGATTGCATCACATATTGTTAAAGTGGGAAGAAGAAAGAAGCTAAAATTCCCTTAGTCCCCCAAATAAATCCCCACCTGATCAATTACATGAACGAGTTCTAATTCAAATCCATGTCTTACAGTTACAGTTTTGCAATTAATAGAATAAGGAAGTTGTCCTGAATCCTGTGTGCCTGATGAAACCTGTTATGCATTTGAATTCTGTCTATCAACTACTTGCAAGAAGCTGCTTTTGATAAATCTACAAGCTGAGACTGTATTTGACAAATAATTTGGGGAGCAACAAATATTCCAGAAAGAAGCATAGGCTGATTGCAGAACAGAAAAAGAAACGAGATTCACTAAGGCTGCTATGAATTATTCACTGATGACTAATAATAATAAGAAAACCCTCAAAATTATTGGGCTAGATGTGCTATCTCCTGCCTTGTTAACAACCCACAGCTGATATGGAGCACTGCAAGTTTGTCAAGGGGCTAAACCTGTCTACAAGGAGAAGCTGAATCTCTTTAGCCTAATATAGCAACTGGTTTAGTTACAGTGGTGCCAAACACCCAAGCAAACAATCTTAGTCTAAAATAAGCACTATTCAGACTAAAATATGTATGCTTTTATGCAGTTCTCCAGACTGGTTTAAATCAGTCATTTAAAAAAAATCACATTTTTATTTAAAACAGTGCTATTTGTTCCTTGCTCAATCCTTTCATTTTTCTGTGAAACTTGTAGCAAATGTCTAATGGGATCTAATCCACATAACTTGAGATTGCGATGTTTGTGTAATTACTCTTGCGTTAAACAATAGAACCATACTAATAATCTGTGAATAGATAAAACAATGTACCTGTTGGACAGTATTTTAAACAAAGGAAGAGCTACATTTGTAGAACAACTTGCATGTTGCCTTTTCTGTGTTGAGAAAGGTCAAATTCTAGACTGGTCCTGAGCCAGAGATTGCGGTCAATGGCATTATTTGAAGGCAACCAAGAGGAGAGTGTGACCATGCGCCTTTGTGACCAGCAAATTGAAGACACTGAAGAGTCAAGAAAAGCAAAGGGTGTGATTGGCCGGCTCTTCCCAGGTCAACTGGCAAAGCTTATTAAGGCCATGGTGATTTAGGAAGCTTTCTGACAGTATCTGCTGGAAGCTTTTCAGGGCAGATACTTTGGTTAAGTTCATTAACTTGTGTTTGAAGTTAGCTTGGATACTGATGAATCATATGTTGATATAACATTAGACCTAAATGAATTTATGAGTCTAAAGCCAATAGGCATTCAGTAGAAATTGGGCCTCCTTTGACTGTTCCGGCAAGAAGTCATCAGTTGTGGGAGGAATAAGCGTATGAGTGTAGTAATGATTGAATCACACTGAACACATCAT
>VYZW01032093.1:4141-27115 GCA_013401315.1 Balaeniceps rex
TCAGTCGAGAGGCAAAAAACGCTATATTGTTTTGCCCCTTCAGCCTCTGCCCCTCCTTTCTTGCCATTTATTTCGGGCATTTATCTATGGCAAGTGTTTAATACTTAGTTATGCGATGCATTATCCCTGTGAAAGTAAACCACAATCTTACCAACAAAGGAAGTGTCAGGAGTAGACAAAAATTAAGCCTCCCCTCTTGCAAGGTATAGGCTGGTTAAGTTACATAAATATTTGGTTTGATAAATGAGGTTATATTACATACAAAATTATTCTTACAGAATTAAATGCAACTGTGAATTTGACATTAATTCATCCACATCGCAGTTCAGACAGTGAAATGACAAGACGCGAGGGTGCAACGGGTGGGCTGTGACCTGGATCACATGAGAGCAGCCAATGTCACTGTCACCAGAGGCAGAGGTTCTCCTTTGGCATCCTCTACAGCACCATGGATTCTCTAAGTACCTTTACTGTGATGCTGCTATTTAATAGCTAGAGAAGAGACTAAGATAGCCAAAGCAGCTTCCCCTCATAGCATTCTATCTACTACTTTTCTTTTGCTCAGGTTAATGCTTGTGTCTATGTCACCTTACCAGAGAAACTCTTTGCATTTGCATTAGAGCATGCAAATCAAAAAGAAATCAAAATAGTAAGTGGCACATACTAGGTTCAAAGTTCTTCAAATGAAAAGTTAGTAAACTCTAAACAGGGATAAAATGTTTCAGGAAACATTTCCTGAACTTTTCCAATATCCATTGCATTCAACACGACTACACAGGAGACCTGGCCTTTATAATTTTATTTATTTATTATTTCTCAGCAATGGCCTATGGAAGAGTAATTTGCAAAACATGGTTCTCAAGAGCTTCATCAAGAATGTGTAAAGGAAGGATCAGAATACAGTATCACTCTTGGTACTGTAATGAAACGGAAACATCAGAATACACACATATACAAACACTGGAGCATGCACACACGACACCAACACAGATGCTTCAAAGGTACATAATTTTGCAGGTTTTTTCCTTTTCAAAGAAGAAATTTGATACACAGCCACCACACAGTTTCTAGGCTCAAGAAGAGTTCTAGCACAGCTCTGTCAGATATAATGAAAGCAAGAGATAATCATACTCATTTTGTAGATGACATGAGCATCCTTAAAGTTTGCAACAGAATTTTATTCAGGTTGAGGGATTTCTCAGGAACCAGAAACCACGTGAGCAAAACTGCTGCTACAATTTTAAAGAAATATGGCAGTAATTTGCATTGCAATTAATGTGCAATGCAAAACGTATTTGGACAGACTCCACATTGAAATGAAAAAACAAATTATCTGCTCCTTACAAAACAAATCTAGGATTTTAGGGTCACATGAACGCTGGGGAAGAGGGCTTTAAAAATCGTAGTGTGAGACATTACTGCAGATGACTTCTAAGAAACACAGAAAAATATCTGAAAGCAGGTCTGAGGGAAATGCAAAGCTTCCAATTTTCTTCAGCTTACTTGTTATTTGTATATACGTACCTAGCTTAGGAAGGATTTTCTTTTAAATTTAAAACTCAAATGCAGCAGTCAGGCTGCATATTTGTACAGGAATGGTTCTTTTGGAAAAACTGGAAATATAAGAAAACATAACTTGCTTGTTGCACTGTGTTACTTCCCATGCTCTACTTACTGTAGTTCTATTAATTCTTTTAGAGGTTTGTTTTTTTTTTAATTAATTCTTTAGAGAAAATCAGAACTTGGATGCATGTACACTTAGTGCTACATCTGACTACACCCCAGAGCGAGCTAAAACTATAGCATTCTCCTGCTCATATATGCATTGTAAACTGAGTTATCACCTGAAAGGCAGGTGCAGACTGCCCTGCCTCCATTCCCAATGGTGGAGGAGCCAGGACAGAAACAAGGGAAGCAGTAAGGCCTGCAAAGACATACCATTTTTTAATCATAGAATCATAGGAACATGTGGTTGGAAAAGACCTTTAAGATCATTGAGTCAATGCAGAAGAGAATATTGCCGTAGCAACATACGTGAAATGAGTTTCTAGAATGTTTTTTTCTCAGCTTGTGACAGTTCTGCAAGGCTAAATAACTGAGCATATGATTCCATGCCTAAAAAAGGTTTATGGATATAGACTTAGAGAAATCCCTACAATGCCTGCAATGCTCTGACATTTTGTTTCTGGGTTTGGGGTTTGTTTTGGTTTGGGTTTTTTTTTTTAACAAATTACTCTGCTCTTTGAAAGAGGCTGGAAGAAATTTGTTCCTGGGAGGTAATTCGCTCATGGGAAGGATCAATTCTAAAAATGAGCACACTGCCTAAAATGTTAAAACCCTTGCTAAAACCCCCAGATTTACCAAGCAACCTACTTAAAAAGTGCAGGTACTAGAAACACAGTAGTTTTATTTAGCCTATGGCTGAAAATAAAATAACGGTTCTTCTGTCTGCTTCCTTCTTCTACCTAGGATCAAATAATGATTAGGAACTACACCCAAATGACCCACATAAATTCGCTAAACTTAAAATTTCACTGAATTTTTATTGCTTTTTTTTCTTTACAGTGCACTTGCATAAGCAAAAACCTAATAATTTCATCTTCTACAAGCTAACAATCACCATAATGGAAATGAAAAGGACACTTAATAATCGTGTCATTAAGTATATTGCTGCAGAAGTGACTATAAAGACTGGACAAACTCCTTTGCAAGAAGTTAAATGCTTAAGGTCAAAAAGAGAGAATGTGACTACGAACAAAGTGTTGTTTCATATTTTCCCTCTAAATCAAAATACTGAAAATAGATCTGGAATGTAGGTCTTTGGAGGAATACAAAAAATTAAAATAAAATTGAAAGTAGCAACTTAAAAAAAAAAAACTTTCTTAAAAATACACTCTGCAGATCCCATTTTCACAGCTCAATAACCAGTCCAAAACAAAGGAGGCCATGTTTTGCAGAACCAGTCTCCTAAAATAAGCATGCAAAAAGGACAGTAAATTTTAAAAACTACTGCTGCAAGAGTGTATGAATAGAACAGCAAGTGACAGTTTTGCAAGTCTGCTTTCAAACCAGCAGAATGTGCCCTCAATCCTCCCAGGAAAGGGACTGTAGTTAAATCAAAACATGTCTGAGGGTCTAATCCACACCGAAAACTTACAGATATGGGCACACTCTTCTGCCGACTTAACTTCAAAGGCCATGGTAGGCCATGCTTCAAAAAGACTTAAATCTAGATCGTAACACAAACAGCTCTTAACCTTTTATCTCCTTTGCTTTTTCCACCTAATCTACAAGACTTTAGAAACATTGCAAATAATTAGATAGTTAAAACAGGACAAGTTATCCGAGTGGTAGGATGAAGAACCATTTTATGAAAACTTTAAATGGATAGTCAAACCTCAAAATGCAAAACAAAGTCACCCAGCATTTGTTATAAGACTCAGCCTTCACTAACAAGTGCACCATGGTGGTGCTAAAGCTGTGAAGGCCTAAAGATATAAGGAAATAAGGCTTACCAAGAACAGCAACAATCTTTTAATAAACAGTTCTTGATACTGGGAATGAAAAGCAGACTAGCATTCAGGCTCGGAGTTTTTCATCAAGATTGCCAGTAAGTTGGTTCTTGTTAGAGCTGAGGAAAAAAGCTCTGAGCCCAAAGACATTTTCACTTTTTCTAACTAATTTGACCTAATAAGAGCGTTAAGGTATTCGGTAATGTTAATGGTTTGCATAGCAAAGTTATTTCAGAAAATCACCCTCTTGATAACCCTATCCACCCAGATGATGGACTGAGCAGTTAGGTGTAGTTCTAACAATGACCCTTCTGCACAGGCACAACACAGAAATCTTCAGATAAAGGCTCACAGATTTGACTTCATCTCCGTTTCTCCATTAGGTGCCCCTCAGCACTTCCTCAGTGACAACCACCCCAGAACAATACCACCATGTTCACTACAGGAAGACCACTCCAACAGGCTGGCTGCCACGCTTCTGTTGCTGCCCTCGGGCTCAGCTCTGTTCCCTGCTCACGAGCATGTCCACCAGCGTTCTGCAAAGAAAGATCTCCACACTCCGCTCTGGCACTGGGTCCCAGGAATTTTGGAAGAGCATGGTATGTGTGAAAGCGCCTGAGCAGGTACACGCTTAGGAGTACAGCCAGCTCTAGGCACAGCTATCGCCAGGTATGATGGTACAGCCTGCCTGGGCTACACACCAAAGGCACAGTAAGGGGTGCTCACCTCACTGCACTCTGAAGTCTCCCTGAAGTCTTGTCATTATACCTCTACCCATGCAGTAAGGTCAAACCATTACAGATATTGGCAGCCTTGTCAGCACAACCAGGGAGCTTTGGCAGAAAAATGGAGATGCCACCTTTGAACGTAAAAAGCTGAAGGCTTTTGAAGGACGTACTGCTCATATTATGGATTCTTTCCCTTCTTAAATTAAGAAATGAGGGGAGAGAAACTACTGTAGCAAAGAAAATTACTTAAATAAAATGTGAAGGCATCCAATTTAGACTCTCATTTTGTACTTAGATAAAAAAATGTTCTCATATGAAACAGGATCATTGCATTTTCTGGACATGGACAGAGTTACTGAATGTCTGTACACTAATATCCAACAAAGCCTGGAGCTTAAGTCACTTTTGTACTCTCTCCAAAATCAAAAGAGTTCTTGTTAAAATAGAGCATCATTTGCAGGGCCTGACAGTCAACAGGCTGCCTTACATGTAGAACAGTCTGTGTAAAAACCAAGCTAAAAATAACCTTCAATTTTGTCAGAAAAAGAGTCTAATGAAACACAATTAATTAAACCATACTTTTATGAGGATTTTTTTCCTCCCTTCTGGCAGAAGGAAGAAACTGCAGTCCAGAGTTACCGAACTCATACAGTACCCTAAATCCAAAGTTACACCACCTGCCTTCAAAATTGCAAATTGGTCTGGCTGAGTACAACCTTACTCTTGAGCACTGCTCATGAACCGTCATTCAGATTTAAAAAATTTTTTAAAAAAAATAGACTGACAAGTGGGTGTAATATTCAAGCAGCATGTGCTGCACGTACATAAGTGGTGAAAGGGAACTCTAATTCTTAGCAGACTATAAGGAACTATTAACAGCTATAAAAATCCAAACTTGAGAAAAATGGAAGTGACACGCAAAGCAAAGATTTGCTTAACATTTATTTCTAGTTTCTAATGACAACTGATTTTTGCACTTTTATTATACTTTGACTTCCCTTTCCAAGAGAGAAGGAAAAAAAGGAAGCACATAATCCGTGTATCTATTAAGCGTGGAGAAAGAGTGCAAGAGGCACAGCCGGCATTCACACAATTCCCAAAGTCAGGGACGTGCCAAATAGCAAAGCTTTGCATGGTGGTTTCTACACAACCTCACAGAGGCGTTCTTTTAGTTAGCTATGCTACATCTCACTTATACATCTTTTAAACCCAAAATCCCAAACAAGCCTGGGTTCAAGAAAGCATTAATAGAGTTACAACTTGATAATTTACTGAGATACCTATCTATTTACAGACCCTAAAATGGGTTGCATTAATACTGTATTTTTTTAAGAAAGGAAGTATCAAGAGTATTAAAAACTTGCGAAGAACATTTTAAGGAATCTTTTATTTCCTTAAGTTTACAGCAACCACTTTTTTTTTTTTTAAAGAAACTTTTTGAGGAGTTCCAAAAAAGATGAGCAAGTAGCATAAACCAGGATTTTCCATGGAAAATATAATTAGATTGTCACTAATCTGAACAGTGTCAAAATTTCATGACTAACCTTATAAAAGTGCCTTCTCATTTTTCTACAAAAAGGGAGAGGTGTAACTTATTTTTATACAAGTACTTTAAAATATTGCTAAAGCTCTGGATAAACACAGTATTACTGAACATGGCTCGTAGCTTTCAGTAAATAAATTAGTGTGTGGGTGCAATCAAAAATTTTATGTTGGTACTACAGCAAATGAAGACTGAAGTTAACTTGCAAGACTCAAATTGCTGTGGGAGAGATGGAAACTAAGCTGGGAAATCATCACGGAGATCTGAAGCACACGCAAATGAAAAGGTGGATGTGATGCCAGCTACCATATGTAAGCACCAGAGAACGGAATTTGCGCACCAGTTAAGAAAACAGGAAAGCAGCCGTTGAATCTATTTATATTAAAAATGGACCCCATTTATCTGTAGGAACAGGTTATATGGTAGCTTGAAACGTCTCAACTGTAACAGAAGCAAAAGACTGAATAAAGAGTAGAAGAGAACTGCTAAATTTTTGAAGGTTTTCATTTCTAGAACAACTCAAGATCAGGATTGAAACCTAAAGCCATTAATATTAAGCCCTGAGGTTAATTCAGTAACTGTTCAAATTAGGAAGACAACAGGACTGAAATTTTCCAAGAACTAATATTCTTCTCACAACAAAAAGTTCTGGCTTTGGTTCTCTATACATCAAAGGAGGACTCCAAAACACTGTCATGACTTCACTGATTCTGTATGTACTTCCAGTCCTTCTATTTCTATAAAAATACCTATAAAATGTATACCATGCATACGTAAAGCAGCCACAGAAACAGGTAAGTACTGAAAACGTTTGTCCAGTTTTGTGTGAACCCCATGACCTTGCACCTATCTCATGTATACTGTAATTACCTTGCTACTGTCACCAAAAATTGTCTTGCATCTGCTTACCAGTCTATTGCCTAAAAACCAAACAAATAAACAAACCAACCCAAAACCACCTTTAAAAACAGGAATATGTAGGATTATATACCCTCCCTTTACAAGTTTTTATGAAGTCTGAAAATCTGTAAACTTTCATTTTGGAATTGAAATATTTTTCTTGCTTGTTCTTACTTTAAACTACCACCTATGTTAGAAGATTCTGTAGGTGGTTAAAAGAATTATGTGATTATGACTTTAGAGACACTCTGGATGATTAACCTAAGAATCAAGATGAGATGTGAGGTTTTATTCTGTTTTGTCCCCTCCACCCCAGTCTGCCTTGATAAGGATTCAACAACTCTGCCACTTTAATTAAAACAGTGAGAACTACTAATGCACATCTGACTCATGCAAAAAAACCTCCAGCAAAACAGAGAAGATACCAGACTAGAAATTCTATTTAAAAGATGTAAAAAGCTGGATGAGAATATCAAAAACATTTTGGAGAGTAGGAGGGGAACAGTCCAGAACACCTTCATAACTTCTGTATACATTTCAAAAAATAGGTACAAGTTTATTTCTTCTTTATTCTGTACATGGCGTGTTCAAAATAATAATAATTAGGGAGAAAATACTTATGGCTTTTTGCTTAGCACCTGAAATAGCTTCAACAACTTACTATTCACCTTTTCAAAATGGTCTTCACAATAAAGGACTATTACAGAATTATTTTCTAGAAAAAGAACACTGAGTTTGTGATTTTTACTATATACTACTGATCACTTCCAAACCCACACACATTCATTTTTTCTTACCTAAGACTTTATTCAGTGATCTACACTGACCAAGTTCTTTAAAAACTTCCCATGAAATTGCAACAGTCAATACTTGTATATGTGATTTAACCAAAGTTCTGCAATTTTATTCTACCTGTAGACTGCAACTGTTATTCTACCTGTAGAGAAACAATAATCAACAGTTGCATATTTTTACCTTCAAAAAAATATTTTTCTTACATGAAGAGTTCAAAAATTATCTGTGCCAAGTATGGTCCATTAGCACTCAGTAAGAAAAAGTCTAGATTTACTTGGGCCATTTTCACATTACAACTCAATCTTCTCTAAAACTTATCTTGACAATACACATAGCTACTTTGAGTTCTGCTAGCAGAATGGCCACACTGAGTCAGATCAAAGTCGCATCTGGTCCATTATCCTATTCTTGACATCTTGGGAAGAGTACAGGAATGATCAAACACGTGACAATAGTCAAACACTGGCCCAGTCTGCAACAATTTGCCATAGGGACTTCTTGGGCTACAAACAGGGTCTTTGTATTTAACAGTCTTCAGTGAAGTATTTTTCTATAAACGTCTTCAATCACCTCTTGAACTGATGAAAGTGTAACATTAACATCCTGTCGCAAGGAATTCCACACACTTAACTGCCCACATTTGAAGAATAATTTCCTTTTGTTTGTTCAGAAACCTGCCTGCAAGCTTTCTGTATTGGAAGAAACAGTGAAAAAATATTTCTTATTTAGTCTTTTCATGTCACTCACGATTTTATACATTCTATGTCACTTCTCTCAATCATTTACTATATTCTTTCTGAGATGGCAAGCAGGCACTGAGTGCCATATTTAAGGCACAAGACACTGTTTATTTATCCACTGATCACAATTCCTTTCCTGATAGTCCCTAACATCCTACTTACAGTCCTATTACAGCACTGAGCTGTGACTTCCATGGATCCAGTACTCCTCCAATATTGATAATAACTGCACTAGAACCCATCACTAGATGTAAAGGGTTTTCCCTCATGAGCTTCATTTTACATTTATTACCTTTTTATGTACATTATCTCCCTCTTGTAGAGTTTTTTCTCAAATTTTTCAGCAATCCCTCCATTTTACTATCCAGAACAGATCAGTACAATCAGTACTAACATTATAACAGTAGAAGGTCATGCTCCCTACTCCAATTTTTTTCACCTGCCTCCAGCTGCACAGTCTTCTCCTGCTAAATCTGGGAAAAAATCCCCAAAGCAAATCAAACTGGTTAACGTTTCTGCCTCACAAGTTAAAAGTAGTGCACAGAAGAGCTACAAGTGATACAGCTGATGCAAGATAGGGCACAGAATAAAGAACAGCAGAAGAATACGCACAGCAGAAGGAAGAAATCATCATCTTCCCTTCCTTACTTTTTTTGGTGGCAGGGAGCTAATCTCCTCGCTTCTTCCTTTCCTGAGGCTGAGATCTGTGGTTCTGTCAGAACCTGATACAGAGACAACCTGATAGCCCGCTGTCGCTGTGAAAATCAGTCTTGCTCCCCTCTCTCAGTCAGGCATACAGTCCTGCCCTCTCCTTTCCACCAGCTCTAGCACTCATTTATTCACTTCTTTTGGAGGTTGTTCTAACAAGCTGAAGCGTAACGGGTAAGCTGCAAAGTGAGCGCAAATGCAAGGATAAGATGACATGGACAAGACTGCACAGAAGATGGATCAGTTATTTCAATGGTAATGAGCTCTTGGATTTGCTGTTATTTGGTATACCTTCTGAGTGATATTTATTAGAATTATCTCTCTAGAAACTGTCAGAGTGAAGCTTCACAAGTGACTTAGGCTGATCAAAGTTGATGCTTTCAGTGAGAGTGTCCTGCCTTCTGCTTATTTCCAGGCATTTCTTCTGCCTGCATTTGTGCTCATGCTACTATGCTATGTAGCTCCCTAGTCCAGATGAAAACCTCCTCCCATCCTCTGTGGCAACTTTCAGGGTGATCAAACCTTTATCCAACTGACTGCATCAAAAGCACCAGTGCCAGCACTAGAGAAGAACAGAAGAAGCAAGTACTGGGGATAAAGTAAGACTTTAAATGTAGGCTTAAGCCAACTGTGAAACTGTGCTCTTGATGTGTATTTTCAACATGAAGTATCTCCTCCATTAAATTTTACACAGAACCTTAAAAACTATGGGGTAACACATACAGTACAAAAGGCTTAAGGGGTAAATAACACATGGTTCATTATGGGCTTCTCACAAAGAACAAAACTCTGAGGTTACAATAAGCCTGGGTGATTCACCCCAGCATTTCTCCTGGAACGATACTGAAACAAATATACACACACACATTAATCTTCTTATAGTCTCAGTCTGTGCAGTACGGATGGCCTTGTACTAAAAAAACATTAGCATTCTATGTAGGTTTCAGCATCATCTTAACTAAGCCTTACTGACCTGATTAATTTGGCATTCTGTATGGTAAATTATGATAAAGAAGAATCATAGAATGCTTTGGATTGGAAGGGACCTTTAAAGGTCATCTAGTCCAACCCCCCTGCAGTGAGCAGGGACATCTTTAACTAGATGAGATTGCTCAGAGCCCCGTCCAACCTGGCCTTAAAGGTTTCCAGGGATGGGGCCTCCACTACCTCTCTGGGCAACCTGTGCCAGTTCTTCACCACCCTCATTGTAAAAAATTTCTTCCTTATATCCAGTCTAAATCTACCCTCCTTTAGTTTAAAACCATTACCCCTTGTCCTGTCACAACAGGCCTTGCTAAAAAGACTGTCCCCATCTTTCCTATAGGCCCCCTTTAAGTATTGAAAGGCCACAATAAGGTCTCCCCGCAGCCTTCTCTTCTCCAGGCTGAACAGCCCCAACTCTCTCAGCCTGTCCTCGTAGGAGAGGTGCTCCAGCCCTCGGATCATTTTTGTGGCCCTCTTCTGGACCCGCTCCAACAGGTCCATGTCCTTCTTGTGCTGAGGGCTCCAGAGCTGGACGCAGTACTCCAGGTAAGGTCTCACCAGAGCAGAGTAGGGGGCAGAATCACCTCCCTCGACCTGCTGGCCACGCTTCTTTTGATGCAGCAAAAAAAGAAAGCATTTTTGAACAGATATTGACTTTAATAACGTAGAGAATCTATAAATGAGTGAAAATTTTATAAAGATGAGTATTGTCTCTATTTTGAGCTGAGATAGTTTGCCAGAGGTAGAAAGCTCTTATGTTTTACTGTATTAACAGGGTTCCTTTGCCAGGCGTTGCCCTTCTTCTCAGAATGAAACTGTATCATGCAATATTTTTAGTCACTGATATTTGAACTATAATTTCTTAGGTCCCTCTTTCTTTTAAACTGTTCCAGGGAGAACAAATACCATCACCCTCCCTAAGTCACTTTGTCAAAGGCTCGGTGAATTGTAAATATTCTTTTCTTACCTCCAAACAGGACTATCAACAAGGCAGCCCTGTCTCCTGGGGTTACTAAGCCTTACATCAAATGTCTTTTCAGACTATCATGATCTAGCTATGTACTGTTCTAACTTCAAAGCTTAAACATCTTTCCTGCAACAAAAACATAACAGGCTTTGGGCACAGTGAACTTGAAACAGTTGTTATGGGCCCTAATGGGTGCTTTCACGTTTCAAATAAGTCTTTGATGGCACTTAGATCTCCAGCTCCTGGCTGATGTACCCAGATCACTGAAATGGGAGGACACACACAAGATAATTTTCTGGGTTTTTTTGGTGGTTTTTTTCCCCTTTCAATTCAGAAAACTTTTCTTAAAATGTTACTGTTGAACTAGGGTTAGTATTTAGAAGAATATTCCGCTCCAAGACTGGTCTAAAAAAAGGTATAGTATTGGTTACAGATGAGAACACGTTTTCTCATTCCACAAATAACTATTTGTTGCCATGCATGATACACTAAGGAGGATGTTATACTGTGAACACACCATTACTTGATATGAATTCTAACAGGATTGCCAGTGCCTTGCCATAGCAGTATTTTCGTTTTTAGAAATAGAGGTAATGCATCACAGAAGGTATGCTGTACGTGCAATCTTCACAGGTGAAACTGCTACACTAGTAACTAACCTACAGCTGAACTAAACTACCAATGGAAATCTCACTTGACTTCCATAGCCAACACGGGACCATAGATGTTAACATCAGCCTTCCTTCCCCCTTCCCCTTTCAAGAATGTAATCCCTGTTCCGGAGGATTATAATTATTGTTCCCCAAATATGCGATGTGTCCCCAAACAGGGATGGCACTGTTGCACCTTACACAGTTTTTTAAAATATCAATGTCTATATTCTCAAAATTTTGTCAAACAGAACCAGAATGCTTTAAAAGCCTAACAGTTCCACCACTGTTAGTAAGAACTCCCCAGACAAGAAATTAAATGCCTTATACCACACAGATTAATTGTTGCTGTTGATCTGTGAAATAGAAGGTAAGAAAGATGCTGGATTAATTAATGCTGAAGAGAGACTGTAAAAATAGAAACGGTCAAAATGCAAGGATAGCCAGCTATCCTAGCCACTTTTGGAGAGATGTTATAAAATGTCATGCTCATGATGTTCCTATCAGACACCTAGGATCCAGCAAAAAAACCCTGAAAAGTCTCAACTTTCATCCCCCCAAACTGGAAGGAGCTGCATGACAAGGCTCTATAAGAGCAAACGAGCCTGTGCTTTGTAGGTGAGCTCTTCTTCCACATCAACCTTCAGGTAGCGGCTGACTTTGTACATTTCTAAGTGGGAACCATATACCCAAGAATACTTGATGATTTTTCTTACTATTGTTTCATTTTAATGTACATTAAACCCAAAATACCCAAGCAGTATGCTAGTCTGAAAATCTCACTATCTAATCATTAAGATGAAAGAAACGTTTGCCTACGTAGCAGGTAGACATTAGAAGGATTCCTAAATAACTCAGTTATATGGAATTATGCACAAACTCTATTAGGCATTTGATTACT
The DNA here is from genome assembly GCA_013401315.1 of Balaeniceps rex. Classification (NCBI taxonomy): domain Eukaryota; kingdom Metazoa; phylum Chordata; class Aves; order Pelecaniformes; family Balaenicipitidae; genus Balaeniceps; species Balaeniceps rex. The sequence continues at coordinate 16,570 of VYZW01032093.1, forward strand.
AAATACACTGAAAGACATGCCATATTCTTACTGTATAAAACAAATGAGCATTCATCTAGATCAACATATTCTTTTCTGTCAGAATTGCTGTTAAATCCTAAAATTCGAACTGCAACATTTGCTTTTAGCTAATGCTTTAATGTTTGCAACCTGCAGCTACAACAGTGGGGTCTACAATAAAAAAAGTCCACAAAACAACACTGAAGTGTTAAGGCTGACTTAGAACAAGCACAAGAGAATCTCAGGTGAAGTTTTAAAACCTAAACATTAATGTTATGCTAGAAAAAAAAAAAAGAAAAAAATACCTTGAGAGCTCCTGGTATATGCAATTACTGTCCTGCTCACACATTCTCTGCTCCCACCCAGCATGCAGGCTCTGGCACTTACCTGATGCCCCATTGAACTAACTCAGCCCATTGAAAACTTGGGGGGGCAGAGGGGAGAGGAAGACTGGCACAAGTGAAAAAGCTGTGGCAGGACCACTTATTTCAGTTGCAGAACTGTTAGGCTGAGGTCAGCCCTTCTCACGGAACCATACACAAGAGGTATTTATCCCTTGTAGTTCAGTGAGAAGCATAAGGAATCTGCGTAAGCTTGTCATATCACCAGCACCAAAATCCTGTTACAGAATTTGCCAACCGGAAATCCAGGAAATATCCACCTAGAAGACAGCTGGGACAGTATAAGATATCACTAGCTCTCTAGATACTTGTTTCTGTGCCAGAAATCAGCCTTCCCATAGGAAAGTGAACAGAAAAGGGACATGCTCAACTAATACTATACCTAAAATTAATCCATCTTTAATCCAGTCTCTGGTAGCACCCGATTCCCTAATAAGCCTACGTACACCCAAGCAGGGCAGCAGCAGCAGCACAGCCACATTAACTGAGCCATCCTCACACTCGCCTGCTCAGCTCATTACGGGCATGCAGACACACACAGCGACCACCTGCTAAAAGCTTGAGAACAACTGCTATTTCCCATTGTAACATCAAGAAATTCCAAGAGAGCACAAGCTACATCAAAAGGTAAACGACAGTCTGTTAAAAATAGCAAATCATCATCACAACCATGCCTTAGTTCCTCTCCCATCTGTAACCTCATACACAACACAGAGAAATAAAAATGACACTGGTTGCAAGAATGAACAAAATGGCCTAGAAGTTAAAGCAGCATGAATACAACAGCGTTGGATAATCAAACACAGGCCTTTTGCTTTGACTGTCATAGGCTGGAATCATTTCAGACACAGCACAATCAGATCCTGAGGGAGAGTAATGACTTCTGGCGCTCTGCCTAAAACCCTAAGGACAATTCAAATACAGTTATTGATGAGTCCTGGAGGGAGATACATCAAGCTTTCCTCAGGCAAGGATGTTATAATCATCAACCTAGGTAAAAGCAAGCTAGAAACAGGAGTATAAGATGGAGATAGGTACTTACAATCAATGTGCATACAAATTAATACAGCTCATTGAAATCAGAGTTTTACCAGCCTCAGTCAGTATCTGTTTCTTTCAGCTAATGCTTTAATGTTTGCAAACTGCAGGTGTAACAACAGTGGGGACTACAATAAAAAAAGTCAACAAAACAATGCTGAAGTGTTAAGACTGACTTAAAACAAGTGCAAGAGAAAACCCAGGTGAATTTTTAAATTCAGCACCTTTTGTTAAAAAAAGGCAAGAAATACTCAACCGAGTTAAATAGGTAACAAATTTTTAAAGATATATTGCATTAACATGTGCCTTCACACTTACGCTTTACAGGAAACCATTAAACATAATTTCTCGAAACTGAAGTCTCATTCCTTCTAAAAAGCAAAANCTAGTCGTCTTTGTTTGGAAGAAACACATATATGCATCTGCCACACTAAGAATCCCAGTCTTTAAGAAAAATCAAATAATTTGAAAGAAAACTTTTAAATACACAAATCACAATCATACAGCCAAAGAGATGTTAGCATCTCCTGTGAATAAAACATTTTGCTTTTGTGTTTATATCATTAATGAACCTAATTACATCATAACACCACCATCATCTTAATCATGTTTATAGATTCCAGTTCAACATGAGCTTGGACTGTTCTAAGTATGCCAATACAATAATGTGCAATCAACTAGAACTGTTTTTTTAAAAAAAAAAAAAGATAAAAAAGAAGCCTTAAGCAATGCACAGTATGAATTAAGCAAAACACAGTATATTCAACAGATTTTGGAGAAATTAGACTAGTCATGTCAGCAACACTGGAACAGTAATTAGCAATATCTAGACATATTTCCCAAACTTAACTAGCATGAAGCCCACAAAACTAAAGAAAAAAAGATATTGACAAAGAATATATTTATTATATTTATTAATAGTATAAATATTACTCTCTTCTCTGTATTTCATAACTTTTTTGCCCCTTAAGTTTAACATAAATAGCGTATTTCATAATTTCTAGTAATTGCCGCTTTGAAGTCAAATCAACATACAAAATAAAAGCTGACTTAGAAACTCTCAAGTTTTCACCTTCCTATCCAGTTAGTGATTCAGTCTGAACGAATCACCTCCACTGACAGTTTGTCTACATCACCCACACCTCTACACGAACAGCAATTTAAATCCTCCAATCTGGCACAAGGAAGCCAGTCTGTATTTCACTCAAGTTCTAGCAATTTCTATTACATGCAGTGAAATAACACTGTAACTGAAAGCAGACTTTTGCAGTACTATGAAAGTATAGGATTGAATGCTAACAACGGTAACAAACATGCCAAAAAAAATAACTAGAAAGAAACGTTAAGACTTTCAATCTTCACTTACATTTTAAATTACAAAGCTTTGATTTCCAACTCAGGAAGACTTGATTAAAAAAAGGACTAGATTACTTGAAAAAAAATTAAAATCAGGTGTATCAATACCTTTCCTCCTCTAATCAATTAAACCACTCACTGTGATCTATTTACATATGGCTTTAAAAAAAACCCTAGCGCAAAGGCACACTACAGAACATAATTTTTTAGTTTAGCATCTCAATGCTATTTTTAAACAATGTAAATTTTATTACAGTCAAAATAAGAAATACTTTTCATAATCCCCCAAAGCAGCCTGTGAGTGAACTCTGCAGACAGACTGAATATGAAAATCCTGTCGATATCTTTCTCTAAGAATTCTGCATAATCCCGCTTCCAAAAAATCCACTTTTACTTAGCAAGAATTATTTTCTTTCTTGATTGCCTACTGATTCTTCTCTATCTAGCTCATACAGCAGGCTACCAGCACTATTTGAAAAGCTACAAGACAAGTTGATGTACTGTAGCCTGTGATCCTCCTATCCAATCAAGGCAAGAAACAGATCAACAGGGGACACAAAACACATGCAGGTGGGGCTGAAAAAGAAGGAGACAACATTCTGGTTGATAGTACCGAATGTTTGCAGTATGCACAATATAAATCACTGAAGTTTACATTTGTATTAAAAAAATAGCTGTAGCCCACTAATTATTATAATGTGCAAATTATTACCAAAAATGCAGTGCCATTTTACAAGTAAATCCTCATGCACCAATATCCACGCTGACAGCTAACTGCATTACACTCAGAATTAGTTTTTACCCATCTCTATCTACATTAAAAGGTCTCATTTCATTTAAAGATAGAACACTTTAAATATTTATTCCATATCCTCCTTTGCTTTTATAAAAAAGTTTCATTGCCAAACTCCACTCAATGAGCTGAGTGTTCCATTTTTTCTGCGATTTTGAGTATCTGCAGTTTGCATTCTATTACTTAGAATGGGCTGGTACCAACTTAAAAGATACAAGTCACAGGTAAAAGTAACTTTCTAGCTGTTTAATTATGAAGAAATTGTTACAGTTTGCCCAGTTATTACCTCACAGGAGTTTCCACAGAAACCAAAATGATGGTTTTGTTACCAGTGAATAAAGATGAGATTTCCCAAGAAAAGGTAAAGTTTCTGTATTACTTGGCATATCACAAGTATATTAGTCACGCGTGTTGAAGGAGTTATCACATCATTGATATAATTTGGTAAAAAGTTTTCTCTGTCACAATTAAGGCTATGAATTTGCCATAAATAAATAAACAACCCCCCTCCCAACCCAAATCTTATTTTAGAATCTGCTGAATGTGTAACAGGTGAAAAGCATAATTAACTATGAGTAACTCAGAGCATCAGAAATTAAGATGCAGGAACAGTTATTTGCTTCTGAAATATCCAGGACAGATGATGAACAACCACTAAATACCTCCCTCACTGATTACCTTTGTCTTAAGTCCACTGTAAAACGTCTGCCTATAGATCCGAGACCCAATCCCTTCCCTAGATGCGAAACAGCTAAACACCAAATACCGAAGTGAATTCTAGAAACAGCTAGAGGAAAAAGACAAAGAATTAGTATTGTAAAGCTAGTGAAGCCCCAGTTACTGTAAAAGGGGAAACAAATAGCCAGAGAGATAGAACTGGACGAGACAGATGTCTTCTGGACAGGTTTTTGGTTTTGGGGTTTTTTTTTTGTTTGGTTTTATTTGTTTGGTTTTTTGGGTTTTTTTGGTTTTTTGTTTTTTTGGGTTTTTTAAAAAACAAGGTTTGACTTTACGGCCAATAAACAAGAATATATAGAAAAATATCAAAGAAAAGCTATGTGCTCTCATGTGAATTACTTGGCTACTGAAAAAGGTGCTTTCAACAGAAAAAAGTGATGACCAACTAAAAAAGCAACTAGTCTTAGGATTACAGTTGTTTAAGTACTGAAGTCAGAAAACCAAATTCCTGATGTAAGAAGGCTTTATTTTCAAAAAAAGAAGTAAAAACTTTCAAGAACTCTAGTATGTGCCTTTCCTGTTATAGTTTTAGCTGAATTTCAGAAAGCAAGCTTTGTCCAAATACTCTGTTTCTACACAGTCACAGAACAGTTGAGGCTGGAAGGTACCTCTGGAGGTCACTTGGTCCCACCTGACTGCTCAAAGCAGGGTCACCTTGAGCAGGTTGCTCAGGGTCATGTCCAGTTTGGTTTTGAATATCTCCAAAGATGGAGATTCCACAACCCCTTTGGGCAACCTGTGCCAGTGTTCAACTACCCTCACAATAAAAAGTTTTTCTTACGTCTGAGTGGAGTTTACTGTACTGCACTGTTTGTGTCTTCTGCCTCTTCTCTGGTCACTGGACACCACTGAGAAGGCTATCTTCTTTACACCCACCCATCAGGTATTTATTTATGCACACTGGTAAGATCCCCCTGAACCTTCTCTTCTCCAGGCTGCACCACCCCAGCTCTCTCAGCCTCTCCTTGTACGATAGGGGCTCCAAGCTCTTCACCATCTTTGTGGCTCTTCAGTGGACCCACTCCAGTATGTCCCCCCAGAGCTCTCTTGTACTGGGGAGCCCAGCACTAGACACAGCACTCCAGCGTGTCTCACCAGGGCTGAGCAGAGGGGAAGGATCACCTCCCTCGACTTGCTGGCAATGCTCTGCCTCACGGTTTGCTGGCTTGTGTTCAACGTTGCTGTCTACCAGGTCCTTTCCTGCAAAGGTGCTTTCCAGCTGGTTGGCCCCTAGCCTGCACTGGTGCATTGGGCTATTCCCACCCAGGTGCAGGACTTGGCATTTCCCTGCGTTGAACTTCAGGACGTTTGTGTCAGCCCATTTCTCCAGCCTGTTGAGGTCCCTCTGAATAGCAGCACAATCCTCTTGTGCATTAATCACTCCTCCTAGTTTTGTATCATGTGCAAACTTGCTGAGGGTGTGCTCTGCCCCATCAGCCAGGTCATTAATGAAGATGTTAAACAGTATTTGCCCCAGTAAAGGATGACTGCTGGAGTACACCAGTAGTGACTGGCCTCCAGCTGGACTTTGTGCCACTGACCACAGCCCTTTAAGCCCAACAGTTCAGCCAGATTTCAATTCCACTTCACTGTCTACTTATCCAGCCCAGACTCCCTCAGTTTGTCAATCAAGATGTTATGGCATACAGTGCCAGAAGTCTTGCTAAAGTCAAGATAAACAACAGACACTGCTATTGTTTAATCAATGTTAAATACATCTCAAGCCTCTAACATTTTTGTCCTTCAGTATATACTCGGATCATTTTTTTGCTACATCACAATAAATCCTATTATTTCTCTTCCAAACTCTAGCCATTACAAGCTGGTAACTGAATTATTATAAAACCTTCGTCAAACATATATATACGCAGAAGGAAGTGAAGTACTACCATGTTTTCATGTCTCTAACTTCCACTTCACATAATAATCTATATCTCTTTCAATGCATCAGTACTTTAAAATAAATTTTCAAATAACTAGCACAAAATCAAAGGCAGGGGATAACAAAGCAAACAGATGACAGAGGACTGTGAGCAGATGGTACCTAAACACAAAGAGGGACAAGAAGAATGAGGACTGGGGTGGGGGGCAAAGGGAAAGCTCTGCGATAAACCTCCTGTTGTATTATTGGCATATAAAACGCCACTGCAATTGAATCTTGGATTACTTTTTGCTGGCAACGGTACACACATGAACTGCTAGTTGTGGACAAAACAAGAAGGTCTTAGAAGAGGTTTAGAGAGCCAGGAAGTTGTGAGGCTCAGAAGCGTTCAGGAGTTAAGTAAGACAATGTGTATGTCAGCTCCAGCTGACTCATACAGGCTTAGATCAATGGAGCAGGGTGATGAAGCATCATGCAATAACCTACAGTCAGGCTTTCTAGAGAAGAAAAGCAATCGTTTCAAAGGAAAACAAATAAACCAGGATGGACTAAATCTAAACGCTCTTGCCCTAGAGAAGTCCAGTGAAGACCTGGCAGAAGCCTGGGAAGACAGATCCTAAAGCAGCTCACACCTGTCCATGGGAAAGGCCTGACTAAAGCTATTTGCAGTAAAGGGCAGGAGTCTTCAGATGCCATGCAACATGACCTGGGAAAAAACTGTAGAGTCCAGAAAGTGAATAAAGGTATTACAGCATGCATAAAGACTTTTTTTTGAAAGTTATATTTTAGGCATGGCATTATTATCCTAAAAAATAATGTCCGCGATCAAGCTGCTCTCTAAAGAATTCTGTATTTGGCTGCAATCAAGGCTGATGGTTGGGCTGAATACCATCCTTTTAGTCTAAGTAAAAAAGGAACGTTAGGTCTTTTACACAACAGCTGTTAAAAAAAAGAGGAAAAAAAAAACCCACTGTCCAAAGCACTTACACTTCAAATCCAGTAAGACTGTAAAGTGTATGAAGAATTTTATAAATAACAATTATGAAATTAAAGGAGTTGGGGGAAACTGTTGCAGTTATATATGCCTCTGTGCAGGAAAAAAAACAGCAAAAAATGCTGTGCCTGCAATCTCAGAGAGAGAGTTGTGTGGGGTTTTTTGGGTAGGGTTTTCTGGAGGGGGGGTTTAGTACAGTACTTGCTAGACAGGCAGACTTGAAAACATCAGCAAAATAGCTGCTTGTTGCACTTTGTTTCTACTCAAGCAGGCAGAGCTCTGTTTATATGCTTTGTAAATAAACAGGACTGCACATACACACACAAAAAAATCTCACAACCCTCAAATCACATTGTCTATTTCTCTTCCTGAGAGAAGCAACTTGGCAAAGCCTCAAGTATTAGCTAGCTCTTGGGCTCTTATAGTAGAAATAATACATGCCAGGTTTTCTGAATACAGATGTCGGATAGCCAAATATTGGCTAATACACATTGTGGGTCTGTGGTTTTGCCTGCTCAGCTACCTTGCAAAGGAATTGAGCAATCTCTTGATGCTTGCAGGTCAAATTAACAACCAGCCTTCTGTCCACCTTGGAGACATTACTCCCCTTCTAAACAAGGATATATGATTGCTTTTTGCCTTTTTTAAACTGGCCCAAGAAATACTTTTTGATTGCTATTACCAGACAGCTCTTTTCTGGACCAGAACACATAGAGGCAGGATGTCTAGTCTGAGTTGGTTTATGCTCCAAGAACTCCTTACTACTATTATGTGTCTCTGTGCTACGTTACCTCGAAATGGGTTTTGCAACAAGCACAGAGGACAAGTTCAGCAAAGTGGCACTACTTGCTTGCAGTCATTGCTGAGCTTTGCCTTCATCAGATGTATGAGCCTAACATCTCCAGCAGGTGTAAGTCCGAAGCACAGAGTATATATTTAATACAATGTAAGAAGATACCTCACTTTTCCTTTCCAGAAATATAGGTCTACAAACTGAATAGGAGCCAGGTAGTAGATAAAACTCTGCAATACTAAATTTCCATGAGACTGAGAAGTAGTAGCAAAGGAATTGCGCATTTTGTATCCTCAGCTGATCTCAATCTTTTGGATGCCCATGTCAGAAGGACAAAAATCTAAACAGACCTAGATCCAGTTTTGACAGGTGCTACTAGGCCCCTGGAGACCCATGTTAGGTTATCTGATTAAAGGCTAATCATAATAGAAACAGATCCAGCAAGGATCAGCAGAAAAACAATAGGTAGAGAAACCCTAACAACCTAATCAGTGAAAATGGAGCACCTGACTCAGCTATTCCCAAGACCATCAATTAGACCATATTCCCCCAGTGTGAAACCCACCAAGATGACTCAAGGAGGAACCTCTCTCCCCAGAAACACCTTGAAAACTAAAGGTATTGCCTTATGGGATGCAGGGAGGAAGAACGTTTTGGGATTGTGTGAAACTTACCATGGGATTGTGAGAATATGCAAGATATTATGAAATGTTTAGGGGAAGGCACTAGAGGCGGACAAAGACAGGAATAAAGGTGGGTAAGGGAGAAACAAGTATGGGAAAACAGCAGAGAAAAAGGATAAATGGGGCAGGTCCAGTGCAAACAGGAGGCCGGTCAATGCACTTGCCTGCCTGAGCCCTGCCCTTGATCACAACAGCCTATCCTATATTGTCATTAAACCCTATTTCTGTCTTCTTCGTGGATGCACTTTCTATTCTGAGTGTGTATGTGTGAACTCAAGCCAACTTCAAGCTAGAATGGCCAGCAAGTAGATCAGAGGTCTAAGTGCCAGCAACTGAAGTGAGAACACAAACCTCGGGGGCTCATGGGTCTACGTGCCAACAACCAGGGAACACCAATGGGTCAAGGCTTCAGCAACTACATAGACCATTTAAAACCGGCTACTATAGCATGTGTGTGAGTTTCTGTGAAAATTCCACTAGTGGACTTCCATCCTGAGGAGCTGAAAAGGAGGAACAGGACTGGGCTGTCTGTGCAGTTCTTGCTTGAGTGCTCTGTGTATGTTTATGTGGATGCCAATAAAAGCACCGCTTTGAGTCTGTTGACCTGCGTGGCCAGCCCTGTACGCATCTTCTGTGTGTAAGCGTGTGTGCATGCATGCACACCTATTGGGAATAAGCACTCAGTCTCATTACTGGCTGGCCCTGGGGACACAGAACTGCAGCAGTCTTGCACTCACCTATTTAGCTGGGACAGGAGGTATGCCCCTGGGACCCAAAGGCCTCCACATCTGGCTACCTCTAACAACAGGCATGGCTAAAAGGACACATACCTTTAGCAAGTTTCTTAGTAAAGCTATCAGTAACACTTTGAAGGTGAGGTGTATAAATCTGTCTTAGATTTGAGTTTGGGGTAGTCTATACCTGCTTAAACTGTCCTGGCATCTACTGGAACACACTCCATGCAGTTTTGCTAAGGCATTTTGTAAACCACTGAGTATTTAAATGATAGTAAAAAAATGTATTAGCATTCTCAGGCACCATTCCACTTCAATTGGATGTCCTCTGGTTCTTTTAATAGCCCTTGAAATTCCTATGTGTTAAACACGTTTGAAAGGAATCTTGACCAGATCTTTCCTATGTGTTGTCTTTTCAAGTCAGGACTCAATTGTACACCATTATAATGGAAGAGTAACACAAAACAAAAATACAGATGAAACAAAGTAGATGTAAATTAAATTACAGGAGCATATTTAATAAGTTTGCCTTGGAGAAACTTGTAAACAGATTTCCATAAAGAGCAACAGCACCTTTAAATACTACTGGTCTGCACAAAAAAATCATGCATTCTCTGGCAGCATACTACAGCTGGGGTGCCCAAGGAATAGGGTCTATGCTAATTCATCATCTCAGTAACCCACCCACAGATATCAAGAGTACTTGTGAGAAAGGAGAAGACTTTTTTCCTTGATCACTGATAATTTCCTTTTAAGTTCTGCATTCTTTCACTTCTGCTGTGAAACATAAGCATTCTGAGGAAGGCTGTATTTTTTTTTTATTTGGCTTTCTAGACTAATAATGTGAAACATTAATTACCTGGGAAGGAGCCAAGTAAGACTTCAAACTAAGCATATAAAGACTGTTTGTACTCTTATTTATATCAGAATGAAACGTTTTAATGGATAAAAATGTACTTCAGAATCACTGTGGTTGATCATCTTTTTCATATCTCTTAGGGAAGTCTTGGTCCAAAGCCATATTAGTCTTCTCAGAAGCAGACACCTCTCATAGCTAAGACACCAAGCAGCAGTGGAAATTCCCGATTCTTGTCACATACGCAATAGGAGCTGTCAGAAAGGCTTTACACTGTC
>VYZW01032093.1:32186-45830 GCA_013401315.1 Balaeniceps rex
ACAGTTCTCATACAGGAAAATCTCATACAACCCCCCCACACCTTCAGTCTCTCCCTTTCTCAAAGTTCTCTCATTTTAACTCCAACAGTAAGTGCCAAAAACTGAGATTTCTGTTTTCAGAAGGTATATTAGAAACCTCCCTGTAATAAATATCTCACAAATAACTGCATGATGAAAAGCTCTTTAAGATAAAAAAGAAAAAAAAAAACAAAGAAAAATACCAACTATTGCACAGAAGATCATCTGAATAGTAGGGATACTAATGATACATTTCACTTGTGATTAAATATCAAAGTACATGATTTTGTTACATATAGCAGAAATTCCAGACAGACACAGANAAGATAAAAAAGAAAAAAAAAAACAAAGAAAAATACCAACTATTGCACAGAAGATCATCTGAATAGTAGGGATACTAATGATACATTTCACTTGTGATTAAATATCAAAGTACATGATTTTGTTACATATAGCAGAAATTCCAGACAGACACAGAAATACACAAAGTCTACCACTGTAAAATAAAAAACACCTCAAATTCTAAATCTTTTCAAAGCCTACTGATGAACTGATACAGGCACTATCAGCTGTAAAAAAAAGAGTGCAGTGTCCGCTAAAAATATCACCTCAAGTGAAAAAGCTGCTCCACAAGTGGCTGCTTCTACATATGCTCTTTCCATTTTTTTTTCCTACACAAGCACAATGGCAAGTTGCAGCATTCCTTGTCTCTACATCCCTCTCATACTTCACTTAAAAGCATGCACACTAAAACAATGAGCCTGTGAAACCTTCAATATGAAAAATGCACAAAACACGGGATTAGTTTTGGTCAAATTTTAGTAATCTAAAATTAAGTATCTAATCTAAGATAGCTATACAGGCACACTGTCGCCGAACAGAGTTCAGTGCCGGAATGAAGTGCCTCCCTGGACAAGTAACTTCGGGCTCACATTAAGATAGGATGATTTCCTCCCTACTTCTGAGATAAAATACAACAAATAGCAGTATTAGCTTGCAATTTGGAAAAAAAAAAGGGGGGGGGATATACACTGTTCATTGCTATCATATATTATTTTAAACAAAACTGAAAAATTAAAGTTGTATGACTACTAAAAATAAGGCTAAACTGCCCTGAAATAGAAGTTAGGCAATACTTCTTTACACTTTAAAAAAAAAAAAACTAAAGAGGGAAGACAGTTAAAGAAAAGATGGTATTTTAAAAACATGTTTAAAAGTTAGTGGAACTGATGAAATAGTTGCATTACCCTGGTTAATTATTTTTTGTTTCAGTGTTAGTTAAGTAAATAACAATAGAATTATTATCTTATAATGCCATATTATCTAATAATTATTCCAAAACATTTATCTGACACACAGCAATGTCAGCTCATACTGAGTGTTGTGAGCTGATGGTTCTACTTTTAAACATGTGTTTTATTTCTGTACTTCATTACAAGTGACACTTTTGCCTTAGAAGTAGTGTATCCACAATTAAATTAAAAAAAGAAAAGCACACACATAAAAAAAACAGAACAAAAAAAAAAATCTACATGTTCCTAAACCTGAAGGAATTCTTCAGTGTCATAACCTGTTTCCCAATGCCTCTTGTATCAACTAACATTAGGTCTCTTAGAAAAGGAAGCAGACAGTACTCAGTCTCCATTTTTTTTTCTTCCTCATTATTTNGTACTCAGTCTCCATTTTTTTTTCTTCCTCATTATTTACTTTATCCCTGACTGCATTCTTGGGGTGACCTGATGAAGGAACCACATAAAAGCATTGAGAAATACATCAATTTGCTCTGCAAAGATCAATTACAAAGCGAGAGGGGTATACATAGCCCAAGGCTTTAAAAAAAAAAAAAAGAACAAAAAAAACCCAAACACCACCAACAACAAAAATAACAGTTGTCCTTAAACCTTGCCTGCACTACCCCACCCCAAATACTTCTACACATTGAATAACACAGACTTTTACTGTTCTACTGTGCCTTTACTGCTATTTATAAAACCCCTCAAAATCATGAAAATTGAATTATATACACACCAGTTATCTACTTTAGGACTGCTCATGAGTGGCTGCTATTTAACATGTTTTTTTAAAAACACTGAAGCAGAAATTCATTTTACAGAAATGTGCATATGCAGCCGTTACAGAAAGATGGGAAAAGAGCAGGTCAAATACTTCAGACTTAACAGCCTTGGTAATAACCTTTACCAGTAAATACCCTGTGGCCAAACTGTATTGCTAAGATGACATAAATTTAGAATCCAAAAATCAGAGCTAAAAAAAATACCAAGTTCTTTGTCCTAAAGTATGAATAATACTGTATACATTAGGTTTGCATTCTAAAGAGCAGAAAGTGATGCAGGTGGAAGAACTGACTTTCCTCAAAACAAAACAGAAACTTGAAAGGAGTTCCACAAAGCCCTTAAAAAGCCAAAAAAGAAAATCTGTACAGCTCAAAGGGTGGACTACACTGTACATGAGAAGAGTGCATAACTCATACAAAAGAAATAAGTATTTTTGCTCTCTTGGAGGGTTCTTGAAAGACCATCCTCCTCTGTCTGACTGCTGCTACTTGCCTTCTAATGACATTTGCAAGGCTTGGACAAGTAACCTCACACAGCCTCCACTGAAACATGAAGAACATGGGGGTGCATGGCAGTTAAATTACTACTTACTAGACAAAGAAACCAGGTGTGTGTCACATTGTAAGCATGCTGGAGGAAAACATTTCCACAGTATACTTAAAGCTCAGGCATCCAAACAAATCAATTCAGTGTAACAAGTTACAGCAGGTTACCTGATCCACTGTAACCATCCATGTGCACACGCGCATCCGTAGTTACCTGGGTTACCTTATCAACAAGGAACAAGGACTGTCACAGGCTGCTAACACATACACGGGCAGCGTTAACTACTCAGAAATGTAGGACTTATAGATGCTGTCTGATTGTCTGCATAATGAAATACCCCATAACACACCAAAACACAGTCATCTTATCCCCCCATCTGCAGTTACAGTTTTTCTAGGGTGGAGATGAGGGGAAAGGAATGAAAAATGTCTCAGGTTTGTATTAATCTACTTTTCAAGGAATGAAAAATGTCTCAGGTTTGTATTAATCTACTTTTCAAGGCTGCAACGTCTTTAACATCTCAGAGGATCCTCAATGAAAGGGTTCATCTCACTTTCTTGCTAATGTCTCCTAAAAGCCTCTTAAAAACATAACAACAAGCTATCCTAAAAGAATGCTGCAGGATTTCTAACATGTTGAGCTTCCGTAACTGCCAAACCATCCATTATATTCCAGCTTCCTTCTCATCATTTTTTTTCCTCTCCAATAGGATAACATGTTGAACTTGCCTAGTGAGCAGGAAAACCTACAAACACTAAACTCTCTTGTAAAAACAAAGAGCAACCAAAGAAAGAGGCAAGTGATGGGCTTCTCTCTTATTCCTTCTCTATTCCCTTTTCATCCGTTTCTGTAAATGCACAGAGCACCTCCTCTCCCCTCCCCTCCTGCTATGCAAGCACCGTCTAGCAGCCTCTTCTAGTGTGGAAAACAAGAAACAAGCCATGGACTCTTTCAGATCTTCTACCCAGCATTTCCACCCAGGAAACTCAAGCTTCTCAAAAAGAACAACCACTAGGAGCAAGGATAAAAACTGATAATAAAAAAATACGCGAGTATGAATTCTCCTTCTACATTTGTCAAAAACATGCATATTTTCATGTCTGTATGGTATGAACACACACTGCAATTTCACTATACAGTGAGGACAACTCTCACAATACTGACTGAGGACAGTTTTGCAGATCAGACACCCAATACTATATTTTTTTTTTTCTTAAAAGCATCTTATACAGTAATTTTGAAAGGGCCTTGAAAGGAACTGGCAGCTAATAGGATAGACAGCACTGTTTCGTAACAGCTTGCAAAAAAATTCAGTCTATTTTTAGATAGGTGAAAAGAATGTGGTTATTTAAAAAAAAAAAATCTCAGATTATATATAAAGTTGTATTCATTTATAACTGACCACATAATTTGTGTGGCTGATGAGCCATATCAATCTCCAGGTGAACAGTACCACATTTAAATCCTCAAAAGAAATCTATGTACATAGACAACATTCACATTTTCATCTTTATTGCAAGATAACACATCATGCTGTTATAAAATCTTACTTTTTAATGAATGGCATTTAAATGGATCTCAGACAAATGCATCCTTTTCTAATTATGTGTTATAATCCTTTACAGGGATGTATCCATCTAGGACTACCGTTAGTTCAACTATGAGCATGTTTTGCTCAAAAACAGACTGATCAGTTTTAGGGTGCTGCATAAAATTAATATTGATAAAATATCTATATTATATAATGAATTCCTCCACAGCAATGCCAACAAAAGCCTTTCAAAAAATCAAGTTAACACCTGTTTCCTTTACTATTTTCACGCCATCATCCCCTCTGTTATCACCACCATTTTATTAGTCTTGTATTTAAAAATTTTAGGCATCAGGGTGGGATAGAGGTAAATAAATAAACATTAACATTTTCTTTCATTAGTCTTATTTTTGAATAAATAAATAAAAAAAAAACTCTCAAAGCTCTTATATTTCTCCATTTTGGAAAGGTGACTTAACAACCCATTCCCCCCCACCATTTTCTGTATCTCTCATTGCTGGTATTTTGTTATACTACAGCTGGTGAAAGGCAATGCAGTTTGCTTCCACGCATCTTACACGAATGTACTTATAAATCAAATTAAACTGCTCATTTTGGTTTTTAAAACCATGCATGCCACACGGCACTCGTTCATTTTTAAAGATGTCTTTCAGCCTGCTTCCTTAAGATAGTTTTCAGCTTTCAGTACATTATCATGTCTTTATGCTGAGCCATTCAATAAAATGTACTTTAGATAATAATTTCAGCTAAATGTACAGTTTGAGTGCTTAAAATTAATAATTTTTTTTTGCCGATGTCCAAAATTAAAACAGCAAAACAGAACATTTGGATGGCCTTTTGCATACAGCCGAAATGATTACTGTAAATAATTTGGGGAAAAAAGAGATACTATCTTGCTCTGGATTTAGGCAATTTTGAAAATAAAAATCTCTCTTAAAATTCAGTTGCAAGCAAAACAGAAGTGAGCAGGGCTAGATCATTTAAAAATCAACAAAATAATCACCAGGAGGTTATTTCACATCAGAAAACTTAATGTGCATTTAGTACCTCGAAATATTTCTTTAAAACGAAACAGCTACTTGAAATTGTAATAATCTGATTGACAGATAAAATAATTGCTTTAAAAACACTTCTGAGTCATTTTGTCCTTACCTGCAGGCATGAACCATTACTGCATGCAGCGACTGCTCCATTTCCTAGCACAGACTTGAACAAGGATCACATCTATCTTACAGAATGTGACTAATTGGAGGATTTGCGATTCCTGAGCTACTTTGCAAAGGACACTCCCTTTCCACATAACAGGACACGAAACGCTTCACTAAGTTATATTTCCTATGCATCTAAATTGAAAGGAACCCTTTGCACCCGTGGAACGGTTTCCTGCAACACAACAAAAACGCGAGGTCTTTAAAAATGAATTTAGAAATCGAGATGCTGTTTGCATGACAGTGAAAAGGAACAAGGTCTGCAACACCAGCACACACAAACCAGCAGCCTGCTGTAGTATGATTTGCATGCTGCAGCCCAGTAGGCTTCATTAAAAAAAAAAAAGAAATCAATAAATCTCTGCAAAAACGCACAAAGCTTAACCAAAAAGAGAGGTTCAATGGATACGGTACAATAACCAGCATGCAATACGTAAACAATACTAGCAAACTTGACACGGAAAAGAAAAAAAAGCCCTGCGCCGCTGCTTGGCAATGCTACACCATGAATCGTTCATGCAAGAGATGCAGCTGTACCTTTCTGAAGAGGACGACTTCTCAGAGTTAACTGACATCAGCAGCTCAATCTTCTGCTTGATTTCTGGAAAAATCAGAAAATATTCACAACCGAGACCGCCTGCCCTGGCTTTCCAGAGTCTTATTAACCAAACGACTTATTTCCCTAAGCCCTTTTGTTCGGAAGGAGGCCGCAGGAGCCACCGTGCTTGTGCGAGGGCCGGCCCAGCCGCGCTCTGAGGGGACGAGGCGGGAGGCGGCGGGCCGGGCGGCCCGCGCACATGACTGGGCACGGCGGCGGGCGGAACCATTCCGCGGGCGGGGGGGGGCGCCGCTCCTCAGCCGGAGCCGACACGGTCACCGGGCCAGTCGCACGGCCACCGCTGCCAGCGGGCGCGCCGAGGGGAGTTTCTGAGGGGAAAAAAAAACGAAACAAAGGATTTATGGCACGGGCTGTCTTCCCGGTTAGTCATCTAAGCCGTACTGGACACCCTCGGAAACCTTCAGATCAAAAGCCCTGAAAAATATGGCTCTTTGAATCATTTTTGTCACAAAGAATGAAGCATTAAATCACTACTTTCATACATGGGTTAGAAATCAGGCATGGAAAACGCTACGCATACCCGGATTTTATTTTTTAGCACCCTGCCTCTCACCTCCTCCAAATATACTTTGAAAAGTAATATTTAATTTTCCCTCATGTTTTTAACATATATTAATTACCAATCTAGCACTTGTAACGACTAGGCGGAAACACCCACCAGCCTAACCAGGGCTGATACCTCGTTCCTGTTGTAAAAGAAACCGCCTGGCAGCGCACCCCAGTGCGGACGCCCGGACAAATGGTGACTAAGGGGTAGATGCACCCTTGTGCCGCCTGCCACTCGTCTCACAAGATCCTGTCAAAGCAGAACAGAGAGGCTGACGAAAAATTAATTCACCAGGAGCTCTGGAGTCAAGAGGTTTGTGACCCCAAAACCCCAAAGAATAATGTCACGGATGTGAGCATCATTTTAAGATCCTATCCTCATCAGAGACCGTAGTGCCACCTATGGAAATACTGGTAAGACCTGTGCAACATTAAGACTATGTCCAAACTACTTTGGTTTACAACCAAAGTAAACTTCAAGTATTTGGGATTAACCATTCTACGACGGGACAGCTTCAACCTGACTTCTTTTTCTTTCTTTACACGTATTTCAGATACAAAGCCTCAGAGATTTCTGAAAACAGAAGAAAGAAGAGAAACTAGATTTTTTTTTTTTTACTTAAGTTAAAAAAATGTTATTACTACTTGAATGAGTTTATTACCCTCGTGCTCTGGAAGGGTTGCAAGTTAGCAGCAATCGTCACCTGGTCAAGCATACACCACTTGTTCTTACCAAAACATACAGACTGCAGAAGCCTCCAAGAAGAATCTCAGTTCTCGCATCCAAAGTAGATGCTTCTCAGAGCTTTCAAGAGGTGTCTTTGAAACGTCTGACGTCCACAACTGCCTCCACTACATGACTGCAAGACCATGCCAAACTTCCTTTACCGTTGCCCATGCCAGGCAGCAGGTGCTCCTCCGGCCACAGCTACCAGGAGACTTCTCTGCCCACCCAGACTCGTGTCCCAACACAGGAAGAAGTTCAGCTGCCGCAGGAATGTCCAGGCTGGCAGCTGGGAAACCTCCCAGGTTCTGGGCAGCTCCAGAGCTGCAGTGTGCTGGAGAATAAGCTTGCTGATCTAGTCTCTTGGACCTCATTACTGAAAGTCCATAGCTGTTCTCATTTAGGCCACGCGCATCTTTCCCTCTGGGCCTCAGTTCTTCAGCTATCAAGAGGGGATGACAGCATCAGCTAAACTCCCTAGGGTACTGGGGTTTTTTTTCAGTTAAGAAGCCACCCAACAATCTATGACAAAACACCAGGGAGCACCCCCAAACACCAAATTATCTAATTTTGTACTCAGTGCAGTCTCAAAAATGGCTATTAAGACTTAGAAAAATGGCTATTAAGTACCACTCAGAACTGCACAGTGGCTAAGAACTGAAAACACTGAATATCCACCCGATCACGGAAAGACCCACTCACGTTACAGTAAAAAAAAAATTCTGATGTCATTAAGAAATATGCTGTACTGCATAAAGGCTCCACAAACAGCTTTAATACCTCTTCATTTTCAACTATACAATCACACTGTTATTTTAAATCAGATTTTTAGTGCAACGTATGACATTGGTGTTGATCATACAAATTATGCAATGCACTGGATATGTTGTTACTTATTTTAAAGACTGTTTTAAACAAGTAAAAGAAGGCTAACCCTGTAATATTAGGGTTATCATAACACAGTATTTTCCAACACATTTATGTTTAAACTGTATGAAGGCAGTGCAAAAGATCAAATAGAGCAAAGAACAGTGGCATGGTACGATCAAAAATGTCTCCTGCAGGACTCAACCAGGTATTCAGAACACTGCAAAAATATTTCTCTGAAAGAGACTGCCTTTAAGAAAATTCAGAAAAAAGTTACTTTGACAAGTCTCTGAATATAGACTACTTCATATTACACAGGTTAAAAAAAAGTATATGTACTTTTTTTCTTAAGGACCAGCAGACCTGCAATTCCTCATGGATTTTCTCTTCATTCTCTGACCCAATATGGTTCAACAAGAACAGGATGCTTCATTACACATTGTGATAACACGTTTGTGTTGTCAGTGCTAAAAGCTAAAAGCTACACCACAGGAATTTTTGTGGGATGGAGGAGACTAAAGGTTTGGACAGCTTTGTGGAAAAAGCTTATCCCTTTAGTACTCTACTTTCCACCCCCTCCCGTATGAAGGACTGTTAGAAGGCAGCTCTCAGTTGCTTACCCTCACTTTTGGACAGAGATAGAATTGACAATTTGGAGGTGCAAACTAAAGTTCATTTCCCCTACCACAGATCCTTGACACTGACTATATATGTTCCTCAATCTCATAATCCAACATTTTTTTTTAATTTCTTCTGAAGATGTTTAACCCTGTTAAAATTTAAAATGGATTATATAAACAGATATTAACAAGGCAGGATTTTATGGCAAAACAAAATCCACAGAGCTTCGAATAAAGTGATCAACTGATCCATTCCATAAACAAGCCTCCAGACAGGCTTTTCAATGGATGCCTAGAGATTATTACACTAGCATCATTAATGACTGTTCCATTCCACAAGTTGATAAAACTTCCATCATTTTTCTTTCTTTCCCCTCTCTGTTCCTCTCCTGTCAATTTGAAATATTTTCTTATTTGCCATTTACCTATCTTTTGTCTCTGCTATCTGAGATTTCTGCAAGTGGACCCATTTCTTTAATTTTTAAAAGCAAATCTGTACCTTTATGCATCCATACTGTACCCCCAAGGTCAGGCTGATATCATCATTATCACTCCTGATACAAAACTGATCATGGAAATAATACCACCAAAATAAGAAAGATGAGTTTTACACTAAGTGCCTTTTAGGCCATAAGAGAAAAACGGCTGCAGAAACAGCAATGTTATCACTAGTTTATTCTGATCATTTATAAATTACATATCCAGAAATCTGGGCTCATTTACAGAATTTATTAGAACATAAAAATTGCATCCCAAGTCCAAATAAAAAAGGAAAACACCCTCCAAATGGTGGTTACCCTACCACCCACTCAACCAGCCTTCGCAGCCCAGAAGAACAGTAATATTTGTTAAACTCCAAGGGGGGGGAGGGAACCAACACAAACCTACAAAAAAAGACAATGACAACAAAAAAAGAAAAGTTTTACAACCAAGCAGCTCTTCCTGAAGGCCTCTTGGTTCAAGCCCCTCCAACCTGACACAGAGAACTAGCACTTCAACTTCTGGTTGACCTCAAGTGCTGTGGCACAGAGGTAAATGCTGGGCTATTCAGGAGCAACACTTGTTACAGATTCAAAGAACAACACCTTTAATGGCTTTTATGAGTTAATTAGACAACTGTTGATCAGTGCACAGACATACAGTGAACCTCTGCTTAGCGAGCAAGCACTTATGTTCTCACTGAAGATTTTTGGACTGTCCTAATTTCAGAGACAATAAAAAGATGACACTGTAAGTAGAAACACATCCAGCAAAATAGATCATAACACTCTGGCTGAAAAAAGATGAATGAAAATTAGTGCTTGCAAATCCCAAAGCAGCAGCTAATACAATAATTTCCCAAGCTACAAAATAACAATAAATTCAGGTACAGGCAGCATTATCATTGTCACCAACTCCTCAGTTGTTCCATCCACTTTATCAGCCCACTTTGAGTAATTTTACGTTGTATACAGATTAAGTGGCAGACAATTGGCTCTCATCCAAGACCTGAGCAAAGCAGATACACTAAGTCTCTAAAGCCATACTATTCAAGCTGCAATTGAATGAAAACAAAAAACAAGCTCAGAGATGCTATGCACTGCCCAAAATGGCTTCATGATCATCAGGATTTTTTTTTTTTTTTTAAAAACCAAAGCAAAGCAGAGACTAACCATTTAGAGGAATCTGTGCTCAGACTTTTTTTTTTAGCCTAGTTGTTTGCCTCCTCTGAGATGTTCAGGTGTAGGTTGTGGGTTAGATCAGAGAAAAAGGCATCAGATAAAGTTACAACAGGAAGGGATCTCCTTTTAGAGAGAGAGAGATCATTTGCTCTGCCAAAAAAGAGGAGACCAGAGGCTTGGAAAAATGAAGAGGAGAGCCCAACAAAGTGATGCTGGCAGTTTCTAAACTCATAGGTGATTTGTAGGAGAGCATCATGCCAAAGGCTCCAAGAAACCTAAAGTTTCCACACTAAATCTAGAACAAACTACCTCAGAAAGGATAAGGAAAGAAACTCTCCAGACAAGCCAAAGAAGAGAAGCTATTTTATTTCAATAATGTGAAAGAAGAAGAAGAAAAAAAATCTGAGATGGGAACTGGGAACTTCTGAGGAATATATACATAATCTGTAAAAAAGAAGAGGGAAGCAGGTCTAGCCTGGAGTTTTGTTTATTTGTTTTTACCAAGAAGAAAAAAAAAAAAACAAACCAAGAGCTCTCCACAACAAAAGAAAAAAAACTCTAGCTGGTGCTTAAGCACAGGTGAAAAAGTGTGGACAAGCTATACAATACTGCACAAACTGTTCCCTTTGACATATGGGTAGATACCAGTTACCATTATTTCAAAGTCAACTGACAAGAAGTCACTGTTTCACTAAAAAACTTAATCGTGTCTATTGCAAACAGATTATCTCGATGGTCTACAACACGTTCATCAGTCAAGATTAAGGTATCTTACTGACAGTACATGTATTAAATTTATCCGGGGCAGAGAACCACTGTTGCAGAACTCAACTAATACAGCTTCCTCCCGCCCCCTTTTAGGGGCAAGGGAAGAGACAAAGTGGCAGCTAAACATACTACCTTCAATTTGTTGCTATGTAAACACCTGCCATACAAAATACCATGCATCCCTTTTAAAATAAACATTACACTAAACAGATGCAAGAAAAATATACTCAGTTTTTAATTAATAAGTAGGCTCATCCACATGTTTTGTTAATCTAGCCTGATCATAAACTAGCAGGTTCAGTGCTTTTCTTCCATTTTCTGTGCAGCGTATACATTAGGAAACAAGCTCAAGATGCTTTTAGCCTTTCTTACACAGTATCTTTAACCATCTCCTTCTCCATCAATATCCATACTAGTCTACTCCCCAATGTCTCTTCCTTCTTTACTTCACATTAGTGCTACAGCCGCTTGGATCTTACATTTTGCCTATTAAAACTCTCATCCTGTTGTAAGTTGACTGTACTTCCAGTATTACTGTTAAAATAAATAATCCTGGTTCCCAAATCCTATAAGAACAGATCTGAAAATATTATGCGAAGCAAATTAACCAAATGACGCATTCTAAGTAAATTCTCAGCCTTGAAACCATGAAATGCATTAGGAACTTTAGTATTACTAACTTGATTTTATGTGGACAGATCTATGTTTTGAGCTGTGGATAGTTGTTGTACAACTGACGTACTAGACAGTGCAAAAGAAGGCAATAAATTAAAAGTCTCCTGATAAGGCACTAGGTATCACAGGACAAAATTAGGCAGATGTACACACAACCTGAGAGGTTCACTCCTTGATCTCTTTTAGATAATGTATTTTTAAAATAAGGAATAGTTCTACAAAGTGAACTCCTGGAATCACAGGCTCTGGCACCAGGGGTTTCAAAATGGCACAAACACAGAGCGAGCCTAAATTTGATCAACATGTGACTGTTAAATGGGGTAGTATGGAAACACAAAGAGTAAAACTACCCTAAAATAAATCGTTCTTCCAGATGTTACTAAGTTTTTGAAGTGAGGAAAAAAATAGTGCTTGTGCCCCAATTTCGTGTTATTTGCTGTTCAGGTGGAGAGGTTTGTTAGCCCCTTATTAACAGACAACAAACCTCGGGTGGTGCTTCTCTGCGATGAGACTTCTTGTCTTCCAACAACTTCTATATAACGAGGAAGAAATAGAGGGTTGGCCTGAATGGTTTTCTGCTACTACAACAGAACAAAACTCAAGTTAGTATAAAGCAGGCATCTTTCCCTTTTGCATCAAGTGCAACTTCTTCAAGAAGGCTGGAAAGATTAGTTCATGTGGGATTTCAAGATTACGCCAGAGTTGACTTAAACTTTTTAAGAATCCTCAGGAATGTAAAAGGCTGTCAGAAGTGGCAGTGAATGCAATCGGTCGATATTGTCATCCAGCAGATCTTGAGAAGCTAATACCGAGTTTGTTCATTTCTTTCTTAATGATGTAAAGGTAATGCAGTCTACAGTGAATTTTTGATCTCTCTTTTTTGATCTGCTCTTACAGAGAAGTCTTCTGTTTTGTTTTTAACAGATCATTTCCTGCTTGCTTTCTGTGAAGGTTTCCAACTTTGCATAAATTTTTCATGTAACAGGAAGGAACCAAATACTCATGTCATAAAGTTTGTGCACATTCATGGACTTGTATTCCAAGCTATCAAGAATGGGCAGGTTGAGAACACAGGGCTCGCCAGGCACCCAGAATAGTCTCTAAGGTTGTCTGCTTTCATTAGCAGAAATAGCAGTTCTCATATTGGTTCAATACTGGAAAATAAAATAGTAGCTGTATGGACTTCTTCAGGTCTCTCGCACATAACGTTCACAACAATGGTGATACACAAGCCAGTGACTTCCTCACTTAAGGGTAAGTGACAGAAAAACAGCTGTTTGCAATCTCCTGTTGTGGAGATTATATTAATATTTTTAGTACTATTCCTTCTCAGTATCCTAAATAATATTTCTGCTCAGGGCATGAGGAAATTACAATAGAACTTTTAAGGTTATGGCATATTTGAAATATTAAAATCACCATTTTAAAAAACTGTTTACTTCAAATTGATAAAGCTAACCCCGTCCTTTCCTAAAGGGGCACATAAAAAAAGTCAGTAATACCAAAATGCACAGCATTTTAAACATTTACGTAAGAGTCATGTTTTAGCTTCTGCTCAGAATGTAAAAGTATGTTTTAAAAAACACCACCCCCCCAAAATGGTAGGGACTAGATAAGACACAAAGGGGAGCACAGATCCTTCATTTGTATACAATACACGTCCACACACAACATCAACTAAAGCTCGGAGACACTCATGCTCAATTCGGCAGGCCCAGAAAAAAAAAATTATAGAATCATAGAATGCTTTAGGTTGGAAGGGACC
>VYZW01032094.1:2912-61678 GCA_013401315.1 Balaeniceps rex
TCAATATTCATTTGCATCGTGCTATAGAAAAAACCAGCATTTACATTTCCGTTACAAGACGCAGTGAATAAACTATGACATTTAGGGAAAAAGAGAATGCTACAAAGGCTGAGTTATAATCAGCTCAGCAGAGGTCATAGCAGGTTGATCCAACAGCCATCCTCATTGAGGTCCCAGTTCCACACAGCATTTAAATGCATGCTTAATTTTAATCACATACGTAAGTCCTGCATGACCTTAATGTTAAGCACATGCTTGAGTGCATTGCTGAAGTGCGGATGGAGAAATGGTTTCATGAGCGCTGGAAGAAAGAAGAAGAAGAAGAAGAAGAAGAAGAAGAAGAAGAAGAAGAAGAAGAAGAAGAAGAAGAAGAAGAAGAAGCCCCTTACTGTAGGTCTCACTCACAGGACTCACTGCAGGATCACAGGCTGTAGTATTAGTTCTGAAGCAGGAAATGTCCACATAATGCTGTGAAGAAGAGAACGAGGGTAAATAATTTGTAAGGGAAGGTGTACTAGAAAGTGCAAAACATGCCCCACAGGTTGACAATGCACTTTTCTTCTCTATGGGCTGTATTCAATTCTGTGGCCCTCATTCTGCAAGGACTTCAGCAAATGCTTACAGTCAATAGCTGACCACTTCAATGGCAAAGCTAATCATGGCTCAAAATTCAACCCATGCTCTACTTCTGCAGAATACAAGTTTACACACACTGCTTATCGATACAGGGCTGAATTTTACCATCTACTTCCTTTTCTTTGGACTTTGCTGTCATTCTTCTGATTTTAATTAAGTTTTCCTTCTGACACAAGTGAAAAAGCCCACCATCCTAATTCAGGATAAAAGATGGGGAGAGTTTTCCTGCTAAGATCCTCAGACTGGTAGTCAGGTTTCTCAATCATATTCACTTGCTGGTGACGCTAAACTGCTAAAAGTATCTTGATATTTATACCTGGATTTTGGTATGAAGCAACTCTGCTGCTTTGAGTAAAGCTGTGTTCCAGAATAGGAATGGTCACTTCCTCTTACTTACTTCCATCATTCTGACAATTAAACTGAACTCTGGGCAGACAAGAAAGCATGTTAAATGGGGTCCTAACATCAGTATTGTATTAATTGGGCCAAATTCCCTTTTGTTTGTATCACTATCCCGTCAGTGGGACTTCAATAGAGCTTACTGGTTTAAATGGGAAAACAACTGGATCAAACAGCCTCAGAAATGAAAACTCAGTGTAGGAGAACCACCCTAAGAAAATATGTGGGCTCTCCTAGTGCAGTGCCCAGAGTGGCAACCAGGCCAGCTTTCCCTCTCTGAAGTTCACGAGTCTCCTGCAGAAACAGCTCTGCTCCTCCATCCATGCCAGGGGGAAAAAAAGACCCTCCTTGCCTTTCTTGTAAAAGCCAGCATGGTAAGGACTACGGTGAGCCCCATAAAATTAATTTTCATCTAATGGTGTGTTGAGGGTGAAGGAGGAGCTAGTGTGGTTCACTGTTCATCACCATTTTGTGGTGACTCTGGACAATGAGGCTGGCAGCAGATGGACTTCTTTAGCAATCCTGCTGTTTGGCCTCAGCCAGAGAGTGTGTTCATGACTTGAGCAGATGTTTCTGCTTTTAGGAATCAGTCATTTCCTCTTTTCCAGAAGCACATGCCAGCACAGTCAATATCTGGAAACCTGCTGCTTCACAGTAGGTCCAGAGTCTAAACTGGTACTTTACTAGAAAAAGGTAATAAAGCAGTTTGAATTGCTTTTCATCCTTCATGCTCTTAATGGCTTTCAGGTTCATATGAGACCAATCAATTAATCCTTCTTCAGACCTAGAGGAATGGGATGTTTCTTACCCTCTGAACAGGAAAGAAGCCCATAACAGAGATTACCAGTCTACTTATTAAGACTTATGTCAGCAGTGTAGTCTAACAGAGCCTCCAGCTGGGGTTGGGACTACAGATTTGCAATCTTGTATAAGCCTAATGTTCACCAGTCATATGCTAATTAATTGCTAAATCACAAAAGGCAAATCATAATTATTGTTTCAGGTTAGCAATTTTCTCTGACCTGATTGCATGCGTGCTGTTTTGAAGAATTAAGGAATGAGGCTCATTTAGGAACATTCACCTGTAAAACCTATGTTTCTGGTTCTGTTTGTTCTTGTTTTCCAGTGCTGAAAGATTCTCTACTATTTGAACAATTCTTGGACAAATTCTGCTACCCTTTGTCATTATGGGAGATCAATCAAGAAGTAGGATAGTAATAATGAGAGTAAGAGCACATAGAGTTGAACCAATTATGGCTCTGGTCCTGCAAAGATTTTCAGTGGACTGGATATATCACACTGTGGCCCCACACACTGGGCTAAATTTGTGCAGACCAGGGTACATGCTGTTTCCCGTTTCAGGACTTCTTTCTGGAGGCAACTGGGCCATTTGTACAGCAAACACATGCTTTTCTATCATCCCTCTTTATTTGCCCAATGTAGAGCTAGCACTTCATAAAAAGTTTCTGCTGTAGTTGTAATTGGTTGAGGGAAGCACAGAAATTATTAAATGTTCTTCCAAAAAGCCCATTGAGATCAAAAGCAAAGCTCCTATTGATCTCAGGCATACAAAGTCAAGCTTTCATTTAATAATTGGTAATGGCATATTTGAAAACTACAGATCAAAGAAAGCTTCCCTAGTTCTTTTGTCACCTGGTCCTGCACACCCAGAATTCCCAATGAAGTCAATGGGACATCAGGAAGCCTTCTGGCTCACAGTCAGACATATTCACACATTAGGGCTGGCTGACATGTGGCTGAAGTCACGAGGAAGCAGAGGATACTACTTTGGCTCAGAAAGCTCTTACTCAGCATGCTATCTAAAACTGTCCCAACCCATCAAGCCTAACGTGTTTAGATCTCTTCCAATCGTTGTCTGTTAGTAGTGTGGTGAGAAGGTTGACTTGGCAGCTTTGAAACGACAGTCTAGAAATTGGCATAATTTCCTTGCTAAGATTAAGGTAGTTCTGGCAATCCTGAGAGCAACTACACAGGAGAGATGAGTCTGCTGCATAAATTCCTAGTCTGAGGTTATCTCACCAACAAACAGACATTGATCTGCCCACTGTTACTAGACAAAGTCGTACCTGAAATATTTTGATATCTGCACTGAGCCAGCCAGTTCTCAGGACTGTTGCTCCCTGCTGCTCTGTGTTTTCTGGTTTTAGACTGGGACTGCAGAGGAACAATCCCTGGTAAAGGACAGCTGCATGAGTTCTTGGAGGAAAAAAGAAAACCAAGAGAAAAAGAGGGCTGCAGCTCCTGGGCAGTAGATGACTCAGGAAGCTGAAGCTGAGGGAATTTTCTAGCAAGCAAGACTGCTGCAGACCAAGAGGCATTTGCGTTCCGTTCCCTCCACCCTGCTGTAACTCTAGCCAGCCAGCGAATCAACACAGCAGACATTCAGTGGTACTGGCCCCAGCCCAGGTCTCCGTGCCAGACTCCTAGCACACCTGTTAAACAGATTCCTTTCACCCAGCTTTCAGCTAACATTTCAGCTGTAGCTGGTGATATGCTCAGCCTGCTGCCATCCTATGGCTGCAAGCTACAGTCATCACCCATCGTACTTCAGCGCTCACCATGGAACTGGGATGTCAAAACCAGGCAAAGAGCACTGTCGCCCTGAACTGTATGGGATAATCCACCTGACTGGTGTAATATTCAGTGCACAAGGAACACGTAGTTGTGTTGGTTTTGGCCAGCGCTAAGGAAGGGTGATGGCAAACTCCCCAGTGTGCTGAAACACAACCTCTTTACAGGTCCTACTTTCTGTTTTTGGCACTCCATCCAGGAGTATGCCCTGACAGCTCTCTGTGCTGTGGCACCCCACCTGAGGATGGTGAGAGCTTCATGACCTGGGTGAGTGCTGCAGGGAGGGATGCTGGCTGGTGTTGGCACCACTCTTCTCTTCCAGATGCTCAGCAGGGGCACTGTGAAGTCTGCTCTCCTAAAGGACAACTGGCAGCATTAGAGGGGCATCTCCGCAGAAGGTGCAGAGCTGTGAGAACGGGGAAGCAGAGTGTGAGGGACAAGGCTTCAAAGGGAAGGTGCAGCTTACCTGCCCTCCCTCGCAGCTGAGCCAAGTCGCTTTGAAGTTTAAGTTTAGAGTCTGGAAATAGGAGTTGGTTTAAGCTTATAATGAATTTCTTAAGAAAAGAGGAGGGAAAAGGAGCTACAGGGAGAATAAGAGAAGCAGCAGCAGATGCTTGAAAGGACAACATGGATTTCAGCTGCCTTTTGAGCAAGCTGTTACATTTTAAAAGGCACATCTTCTGCCACATGATGCACATAGGGATTGAGGGGAGTAGACAATTATGTGGTACTACTCTTTTAGCTTGTCTCTTTCCCATGTTTATAAACACGTATGGAGGGTTTGCACCTTACTTTTTGATGAGGAAGTTCCAGGTTTGCCCTAATTAGTTTTGGTCCAATGTTGTGACACCAAGAGAATTAAATCAGCTTCTCAGATAGTCTCTGGATGATGTCTGTCCACTGCTAGAAAGTCCATTGAGGAGTTCCAGTAGAAAGTTCTCACAGATACAGCAATGAACATTTTCATCTGAACTTCTGGCTTAGAATAAGGACTTTTGGAAACCTCAAGGAGAAATAAAAGGTGCAGACAGGACGACTCCACATGCAAAGGTAGGATGATTTATTCCATCTCAATACGCAGCTACATATGTCCGTGTTTGTAAGTAATTTTTTCAAGCACTGCTGCTGAAGCCAAAGTTGGTCTTGTTTTTTACAAACCTAGAGATAAAGCCACAATACTTGCAATATAAGACAATTCACACATAGTGATGGGTGAGATTCACAGCGACTTAATTTCAGGCATCCCCATCTGACAACACACTTGGGGGCAGCGGGAGTTGGAGGTTCAGTCTTTCTCCCCAAGAATCTACAGAGAAGGCATTATCCAGAGCAATTATGAAGGATCCTTAGACTTCTCTCCTGATCTTGATCCAGATGAGTTCTTGATCCTGCTCCAAGTTAGCAGAGCTGGGACTGGCCCTAAAATGTTTGGTTTGAATGCTCCTTTCTTGCATTAGGACCTTTTCCCTCTCTGTGGTTGCTTAGCACAGTGGCTGTTCTCTCGCATGGAGAATGCTTTGCTTGTGCAGGCTTCACTGTGGTGAAATGGAGGTCTTATTCTTTTAGTTAGCAAAGTCATGTGTGAGGTGTTCACTCTTAGCAGTGCTCAAGGGCAGTGCTAATTTATTTTTGTAACCGTCTTTTTTAGACGGAGAAGTTGGTGACAGCCATAATTTATTCATGGTGCTATGCAGCTTTGCATAGCATGTCATACTGGCCTGCAGCAACTGGAAGTAGTTATTTTCTTAGGAAAGTGTAGAGACCAAAACTGATAACACACAGTGACGTACAGGAATCTGCTTATGTTTGGAGAAGATAATGCACATCAGCAATGGGAACTGCAGATGGCTAAGAGTTCTTGTTTTCCTCATGGCTTGTCCTCTTTCACAGCTCTCCCAATGTGGGTGTGTTTGACCTCTTAAGAAGATGTTTACAGCAAGTAGAAATTATTTGCATACATTCATATTGTTGTTCACAGTTAATACAATTATAGAGAGTTGTGTTAAAGAGCTTTCTCCATGATTCCTAAGAAAAGACATGACGATATAACCAGGTCTGCTCTTTAGGGATGAAAGCTCAAAGCCACATCTGCTCTCATTAGGTTCAAATTTGGCTATGCTGAACACATACCATCATCACTATCATTTCCATGGTAACACATTGCAATATTATACTATTCAAGTCATGTGACAGAAGGTCAGGCTGAAAAGAAAACTGGGCTGGGAGAAATGAAGCACTTGTGTCTTCAGTGGTATTAATAAACAAAACAGCTACCAGCAAAGTAAATTGGCTTTTGTATAAATATTCCCTTCCTCAAGCTCGCCTGAATAAAAAAGCTGTTCTCTAGGGATCGGTCTATCGTTTTGGTCTGACTCAGGCTATAGGCTGCTTATTCTTCTCCTATGATCTCTCTATGGCTGGAGTGCTGGGTTCCCACAGAATTGTTGCAGGGGATCTAGTTTCATTTTGCACGTGTCAAATTCAAAAAGAAGATATCTTGGGGAACCAGACAGTCAGCTTCATGCAATTCATGAGAGTTAACCTCTCTGTTCAGCTGATGGAATGCCATAAATTATGTGCTTTATTTTTTAATATATAAAGTTGTCTGTTCTTCTGTTCAAAGAGAGGGGAAAAAACAAAGCTTTAAGACTGAAGGAACATATGAATAGTGTGAGTTCATATTAACTTTTAAGAACATCTGGATTAAAAGAAAATTAAGCAGAAAGATAAGAAATTCAAAATTAGGATTTTTGCTCTTTCTCATGCAGCCCTGAGGTCAGTAAGTGTCCTTTCTCTGATTTCAATGGGCTTTATCAAGACCTCCAACAACAATAATGTCCTGATTCTTCCCTATTAGAGACAGGAAAAGCAACATGAATATCACCATTTGTCACCTCCAAACAATTTCTCAGTGTATGCAAGCTGAAGGTTTATTAGGCTACAATTCACAAAAAGTTTTTGAAAACTTACCTAGCAACATTATCATATTAGTTTCATCACGAAAATCCCAAAACATAATTTAGTGTTTTGTCATTGTAAATACAGGGAGAATCACTTTCAAAGATGATGCTGGCTAAGTTTCTATTTCAAGAATTAAAGCAAAAGTTAATTAATTAGCATATTTCATGTCTTTGAAGTACAGGTTACACTAAAATTAACCAGAGAGAGCAAAATCTGCAAAGGCATAAAGGGGAAGTTGAGATAGCAAACACGTGTTTTCAGTCTTTAAAATCCTGCCCCTCCCCATCATTTCAAGGGCAATCTTTCACTTCTACTACAATTTCCCACTGAAAGAAGGGTGCATGGAAAATTATGGAAAAAAGCGTTAATTTACTGTGGCCATTTCCACTCTGTATGCATTTTAAAAAAGCCAAGCAAAAACCCCACGGATGCCCCACAGTCACTGAGTAACAATATCCAACAAGATCTGATTTGCAAACCACAGATATCAAGAAAAAGGTCTCCCTTTGATTTTAATGGTTGGACTGGTTTCATAGTGTCCTATTATGAAACGTGATGCCAATCAAGATAAAAAGTGTTAATGCTTCTGCATTTCTAATTGGAAAAAATGAAGCCACAGATCTTTCTTAAGTATGTTGGCGGAAAAGCCACACTTACTCTTATCAGCCTGCATTTTTTATAAAATGGAATTAGTGTCACTCAGCCTTAGAGAAAACTTCATTAATGCCGAGATAGGAGAAAAAGCTGTTTATTTATTCATTTGTGCAGTCTGTTGTCAAATTTTTAATATCATTACATTCTATAGAACCCTAACAACCTAAATACATAAGATAATAAGTAGACATAGACGGATGGAATAATTTGGGTTGGAAGAGACCTCTGGAGATTATCTGGTGGTTCAGCATCCTATTCAGACCATGGCCAGTTAGATCAGTTTGCTCTGGGTCTTGACCAGTTGAATTTTTAATATCAAGGGCGGAGGTCCCACAACCAACTCTGGGCCTCTGTTCCAGTGTTTGACTACCCACACCAGGATTTTTTTTTCTTAATATGTAATCAGAACTTAGCTTGCTGCAGTTTGCATCCATTGCCTCTCAAACTATTACTATGCAACCCCAAGAAAAGTCTGGCTCTATCCTCCCCTATACCTCTCCCTGAAGGGCTGAAGACTGCAATAAAGTTCCTCCTTAGCCCTCTCTTCCTAAGACTGTGCAAACATAAGACTGAGCAAAGTAGTGAACATAGGAGAGTTCTGGAAGGAAAGTTTATGCAAAAGATACCTGATATGGCATCTACTCAGCATCATTTGCATGGGAGAAGAGCTTAGAAACACCAGTTAGGAACAGAGTGTCTGTGCTGGGCACCGAGGAGGAATTATAGCTGCCTGCACGCAAATGTTTTGCAGCAATGGACAGACAATGAATAGACGGGGGGGAAATAAGGTACAAGGGAGTGAAGCTGTGACCCCATTAATCCATTGTGAATTCACTGAGAGAAGCAAGAGAACGGCAGAAGATCTTACCAAGTCATTAGAGTTTTCGTCCTGAAATATTGAATCAAGTCACCAGGGCTATAAATACTGTATCCAAGGAAAAAATAGAGGGGTCCTATACACATGCAGATATTGGCTGACCCTCCTATCAATGTGCCAAAGGTATTACTCATATAATACATTACTAATATGTCTTGGCTTAAGCATGACTAAACATCTCTGGGCAGCTCTCCACTCTCAGAGCACTTGTAAGCAAATCTGCGTAGCTTCCTATTTGAATTGGGCTGGCCACAGCAAGGAGTCTTGTAATAAACTGACAGTGTAACTGGAATTATTAAAATTGTCAGCTGTTTTTTTTTTAACCTCTTGCATTAGGAAGAATCAAAGAGAATTATTGTCTTGTATCCACAATCAGACACATCAGACAATTAAACCTACATGGAAGACGGAGGAGAATGCCTTGAACTGAGACAATGAGGGTAGGGCCTATGTCAGACCTGGGGTCCTATTTGCTCTCGCAGCCTTTGCCATAATTTAAGAAACATCTCTGGTCAGCAATATGCAGAAGAGCTGCTGTCAGTGTAACCCGCAGTATTGTACATTGAGTAGTTATGTCCCTCACTGCTAGCTACAGAGAGAACTGAGTTCATTAGTGCCAAATCAGAGTTCTCCGCTGGAATTGTGGTTTCTCCCTGTGTTCAAATTCTTTTTTGGAGCTGAGTCCAAACAGGTGATGAAAATATATGCATCTGAGGCTAACAAACAAAATCATGTTAGCTGAAGAGCAGCCAGGATGTGAGAAGAAGTTCTTTTTCCTCTGGATATGTTCACACATGAGTATCTTTTTACAGCATTAAATGCTAAGAAGAGAATTGCTGAGCCTAAGTTATATTTCTCATCTTCATGGAATTAAGAAAAGCAAAAGTGTAAAATTAGGCCTCATTCTCCTGCCTTCCTTCACCCCCACGTAAAATATTTGTCCTTCTTCATCTCAAGGTTTCTCCTTTCAATTCAGCTTTTTGTGGAGATCCTTTTTGCAATTTATACTTACTTCCACTTTTTTTTTTTTTGGAGCACATGTTTGCTGGAGTGGACACAACATTTCCCTGTGCTTTGAGCTTGCTTCTGCCCACTGCAAAGAAAAGAAGTTTCCACATACACTGAAAGTAGATTATTTCCTGCTTTGGTCCTGTTTCCAAACACTACTAGAACAAGAAACCCAATCTGCTGATAGAGATAGGGCCATAGTACACTGAGGTAATGAACTCAAAAAATTGAGTGCAATAACTTTTGGATACACCATATGAAGGAACACATAATGGAAGACAATGCACGAGCCTCAGTTCATTTTGATGCTAATCACAACTGATACAGAGAAAGTAATTAATTGAATAGATGCGGGAGAGTTGATTTTGATATTAGAGATCAAGTTCACTTTCTGATCATTGAAAACACTGATCAATGAAGCCCAGCTGGACTCTCCAGGGCTGGATACTTCATTAAGCTGCTTGCCTAGAGCTCATGGAATTGCTGGATTTTTGCTCTCATAAAATTCCAGGGGTCAGCTACAACATGCTCCTTTGGCCTCTTTGCTTGGCACAATGCTGAAGCTCTCAATATGTCATCTCTCCATAAAAACAGGAGATACGATCCAGTCAGCCTGGACCCCTGGAGTAATGCTGGTCATCCTGACTTCCCAGCACGTGGCATTGTTTAGAAGTAGAGACAACTGAGGGCAGTGAGCTACAGCTCCTTTCTGGGAGTTACGTGCCACTGCCCCTGCACTTTATCTCATAGAAGGAAAACACAGCTTTACACGAAATCAAACACTGTTCTGCCTGGTTGCCTCACCATTCTTGTTTCTTTTTGGCCCTTGGCATCCATTAAGGAGTTCTGGATGCTTCTTCCTCCACACAATTCCTTCTCTGAATCATGCAGCAACTTCTCTGCAGCCCAGCCAGTCTCCTTCTCCCTTGGCTGATCCTGCAAGTAAACAAAAAATACCTGCCAAATAAGTACATCCTGCTCAGGGGTCCTCATCTTGGAGCTTCCCCTCCAGCTTCTCATCCCTTATTTTTTTTTAGAGGGCTGCACTGGTACCTGGCTCCTTTGTTCTGGGTCCAGGAAAATTCCACTGCCTGGAGCCTGCCCTCAGCATGGACTCAGCCTTCCCATTGCATTACCAATGGTTTCACGTAAATGGAAGATGTTTAAGTTAATGATCTCCCATTGTTAACCATGTGTCACCCCCCTGTGCAATTTCACTTCAAAATGGTGGTAAAAACATGGCCAGGAGGGATAAGTGCCTACTTTCAAAGGAGGGTTTCCAGTCTGCCAAAGTAAATCCTGCATTATCAAGCAGAATTAATAAGTTCAAGCTATTTCCAAACATACAATTGTGCCAGTAGACTCTGGTTCACATTTGATTTCAGAGGAGGTTTTCTGAATTGACCAAAGGCCACATAATTAAGTTAATAGCTAATAATCTATATATGTAGTTTAAAAGAGGTTTTTAACAAATGCCTAGATGAAGCTGATAAAGCATCTTGAAGGAAGTCAATTAGGTCTCTGTCTTCAAAGCTGATTTTTTTAGTATACTGGCGTACCATAGCTGGAAAGTATCTTGGAAACCCCTTCATATCTTCCATAGTTAAATAAATGTTAGGACTTTCAAGGCTATTTGAGACTGAGATAACCAAGCTGCATTTGGAGAGCACCTTGGAATTTACTTATTAAATTTCATCAAGTTCACCTCTCTCCACTGTGCTCAGTTCCTCCCTTCACCTCTTCTTTTTTTCTTTTTTCTTTTTTTTCCTAAATTAATATTTTGGATAAACTTTTAGGTCATAAATTTAAGAGCAAATAATTCAAAATCTCCACCATGAGTTTTTCAAAATTGCATAGCACTGGCCAAATGATTCTCTCATTGAAGTCAGTGGTAAAATGTCCAGCAACTTCAAAAGAAGCAAAGTTAAGCCAACACAGAGTCCTTATTAAAATCCCACCTTTATTACTTTAAAAAGAAGGGGAAGTTTAAAAGGACTAACTAAGGAAATTCAATGCCGAAATCCCCTTGTAATTCAATAGGAATGGGGCGCCAAATTCCCTCAGGCTGCTTTGCAAATTCTCTCACAATGGATGCCAAACTGGCTCCCATAATGAGCCAGTCATTCTGTAATGTCAGAGGGTCAAGGTGATTGCTGGGTGGATCACCACCAGGCCATAGCTGGCCATAGCTGGAATAATGCAGCACTGTGGAAGTATTGTGTTTCCATCACTGTGGGTCTGTGAAACAAAATAATCTGGATGAGGTTAGAATGGATTAGGAATGACCCCGCTGGAGGCAGGAGAGGATGGGGCTGGTTGCTGAGTTTAAGAGGACCATTTAGTATCTCCAGGATGCTTCACCTCCACCTCTAGAGCCCTCTGAGCCCTAGAGAGAGAAATGGGGCAAGGAACTTACAAGCAAGATCACAAAGGCTTGAAGCATTGGTTTAAGAAATCCCCCCAAAATAAAATGGTTTTTATGGTTCTCTCCAGATCAAGTAAAGACAAAGCTGTAGCTGTTTCCTAAGCTATGCATCCCTCAAGCACACAGGTCAGGAGATGTAAAATCTTCCTCTCCACTTGCCATCAAGCTGGAAAAAGCACTCCTACTCCCACTGCAGCAGAGATTTGGAAAGCTACATGTAGGAATGGCAGAGCCTCCACCCCATGCCGAGACCTTCTGCACCACCACCAGCCCTGCTCTTGGTCCTGCAGTGTTTGCAGCAGAAACAGGGACCAGTGATGGTTGCCATTCACAGCCTGGTGTGCCAGCTCCCTCTAATGCTCTGTCTGCACTTTAGAATATTCACCTAGAACAGCAGAGGGGTATAAAGCTACTTTGGGGAAAACAAGTTCACCCGACTTCATACACAAAGTTTAAATTTCTCCAAAGGAAAAGGCTCATAATGGTTCCCACACTGGCATCAAGAAGTCAAGAAGTAATTTATACTCAAGTTTATTCATGCTTCCTTCCTCTTCAAAAGAAGAGCCCTCTCCCAAAAATTAAAATAAAACCATCCTTCCCCCTTTCACCCCACTGTTAACATTGGTCAGCTTCATGGGCTGAACCAAGCATTTTATATGGTTTCTTTCATTCAGTTTGATTAATTCCACATGGGTTTGGATTCCCAGAGATTTTTTAATATACAAGATGGAAGGAGTATGTTGTTTTGATAACTCAACATTCTAAACAGTTAGATCATTTGTTGTATTAGATGAACTAACCTACCAGAATCTATGAGAGACCAGGGGAAAGAACCCAATAGTGCCTTGAGAGATCATTTGTTTCAAGTGGACTCATCATTCAGAGCTGTGTTCCTCATGCTCAAATTATATCTCATGGTGTTGTTTTTAGCAGGCAAATTCTTAGATTATGCATGATTTGGGTTTGTTCATGGAGTTAATCAGTCTGCAGGCACTGTTTCATTAACAATTCCCAGCAACAGAGATTTCCAGTTTGTTGGTATTATTTACAGCAGAGTAGGTTAATATCACATATTAGAAGAACAGCACCATATACCACAGGGATATGGTTTCCCTTAGCAATGAGGTATTGTTCAGAGCGGGTCCAGAAGCCCATGAAAGTCTACAGAAACACTCCAGTTGACTTGACTGGGCAAAGACCACTTGTTCTAACATCAAGGAAAAACTCATAGAGTTAACAATCCCCTGTGCTGAGTGCAGAATTATTATTTCTATTTTTCCA
This sequence comes from Balaeniceps rex, assembly GCA_013401315.1. NCBI lineage: Eukaryota > Metazoa > Chordata > Aves > Pelecaniformes > Balaenicipitidae > Balaeniceps > Balaeniceps rex. The sequence goes on from VYZW01032094.1 coordinate 15,746, forward strand.
ATTATTTTCAGTTCAGGTTTCCTGAAAGTAAACATGAAAATTCGAGATGCTAAGATACAACTACCTCCTCTCTTTATATATAGGAAATCAATCATGCCATCCTGCCTGCACTAGGTTTTATGGGGGACCATATCTGAAGTCATACTCATGCTGACTCTGAAGTTACTGATGTGTGAAAGAAATGGCAGATGGAGCTGGGCAGAGGGTTAGCTTTGGGGTTACTGCTGGGGATAAGACATAACTCTGACCACAGTCAACTCTATGTTTTTAGGTGGCCACATCATGGTTCAAAGCAGGACCCCATATTTGAAGTAATCTAGTGTTACACAGGAGGACAACCATGGACAGCCATGTTGCTTTTCTGTAAAAAACTGCTTGCAAATATTTGAGGTTCATTCTTCCTCAAGGTGGTGAGGACTAGCAGGTAGGAAGGAAGTGGATAGGAATTCAAGACACCTGAATTCTTTGATTTTGCTGCTGAAGGAATAGTTTTTTTGAGTGAATAAGACCACTTTCCAGTGGTTGTTTTCCTTTTTGTCCTCAGGCTATTAAGAGCTTCTGTGCATGCAACTATTCCAAATCAACTTTGTGCAGGAATATTTTTATTCAGAATAAGCACTCGTTTTCATAATTTACTTTAATCCACTTTGAGAACAGCAAGGTATTCCTAACAGTGAAAACGAAGAAACCAGCACATAGTGTTTCACCTAGTGTGAGAGGCAAATGCCTTATCCTCTGCTTTCTGAACAGGGAGAGCAAACAGTCACTGCCATTGAGCTACTCTTCTTCTAGAGAGTCCTCCTGTCCACAACCCCACAACACTGAAGACCTCAGGTGGCCATTAAAAAAAATCAGTCAAGATTCCCAGTCTAATGCTCCAGTTGTTGTGCATAAGGACCTTGACAAATTACACCAACTAACTTTTTCCCCTTCAGGTGGTTGGTGCAGGTACATTCGTCTCCTCGAGTGCAGCCAGAAGTGGGCACAAGGCAAAAAGACCTCACAGGCAGGGTGGCTTCTCCCACAGTTTACATGTAAGCTTCCCCAAAAAATCTGTGATCATGCAAAAAGAATCCAATAGGCAGCTATTTAAGTTATGCAGGCCAGAAACAAAATATCCCACTTAGACAGGCCTTGCAGTTGGTCTGTCCTTCTACCTGTATATATTCTGCCAGTTCTTCCAGACACTATGGACATCTTATATTAATTCCTTTAGAGTTATTGTGGTCAGAGAACCACAGAGCCTCACTGACATGACCGTGTAACTAATCATTAATTATAATCGTATACCATTTTATCAGTCATTTTGGATTTTCTGTTACAGTGCCAACTGTATACATACACTTTTGTATTATACTTTGTATTTATGTTATTCACCAGAAATGCCAAAGAGAGTATAAAAACATGCTTCAAGTAATTAAAAACTGAAACTAGGGCTCTCAATTCATCTATCTATGTCATCTGAGGACAAGAAAACAAACTCCTATATGAGAGTGAAATGTATACTTGTCAGTGTATTTTGGGGAGGGGAAATGCAGTTATTCACAAATGAATTCCTGGTGTTGCACAAAGACAGCTTCTTTTCTTTGTTTTTGCATATGATACTGTGTAGATGCTTAAAACATTATCCTGGTAATGTTGCATTCTGGGCAAGGACCACCAAAATTTCGTATCAGCAGTATCACCAAGCTTATTTAAATTGTCATATGTTTTAAAATATAACTCGCCCACACTGGCCTTGCCTAGTTCTGTTTTCTAGTATCACTAATCTTCTCTGAAGGTCTTTTCATGCTGTTGCATTGTACACTTTTGAGTAGATATAGCCAGTAACTCTCCTCTGGAGTGACAGAGTAACCCATCTTTCATGAGTCCCCCACAGAATGCTTTCTTTTCCTCCTCCATCCTTCCCAGCCAAACATCCAAACAAAACAAAAAAATTGCTTTCTGGGGGTTCAGCAATATGGTTCACTTCAGTGTAACTGAGAGGGAGGAACCACAATGGATATGGGAACAAAGAGGTCCCAGTACCTCGGGCATAAGCTTGCCTGGGAGTTTCCACTGCTGTTACCAAGCATAAGCAGAAAACGTGTGATCAGAGCTTTAAGTGAAGGCAAAACTGAAAGATTTTCTTAATCATCTTTTGTTCCTGGCAATCTGTTTATTTGTGCTTCTCATGGATGTTACAGCACACAAGGACAAGCACAATCACTTATTTGTTTGTTTCTTCTAAAGTGATCCAAGGAGTCTCTCCCGATAATTTGTCCATTAAAATCATAACCTGAACTGTAGCTTAACTTCTGGAAAGAAGAAGCCAGCAAATTCCTAAAGCAGTCATTCCACTCTTATCCTTCCCCATATTTCTCCTCTAGTTTGTCAAGCTTCATGTCCCACTCACTCAGTGTTGTTTTTTGCCTTCTCTGCCACATAGAAGAAAGTATCAGAAACCGGTGGATGGTGACAGACTTGCAGGCTTGCCTACCTGCTTTTGCATGTGGCTGAAACTGTCATGATGCTGCCTTTCTGTGCCTCCATACACCTGTTTTCAATACACTTATTTTGCTGCTCATGGCAAATTTCCGACTTTCTTGGCACAGGGAAGAGGGGAAGGAATCCCAGGGGTTATTCCTCTCCTTCCTCAGAAATAGACCACTTCGTTCAAGTGCCTGCCTTGCTGGTTTGCCAAGTAAAGCCTTAAATGCACCTCTTTTCCTTATCCTACTAACCAGCTTGCAAAGACCTTCTTTGTTTTTTTGTCCCCATACACGGTGAGCTATTTGTAGAAAGCTGAACAGCTTCAACAGAAAAAAATCAAGGCTGTAATTTGATGAACACTCCCTTCTACCAAAAAGGACAACTTGTTCATAGTTCGTCCGTTACCTCTCACTCCTGCCCACTCAGCTGTACCAGCTCAACTTTGTTGCACCTGAACAGAATGGGAAAGATTATCTCAGTTAAAAACACACCCTCTTTTCTTTTTTTTATTCTTAACCCCACAAGCAGTTCTAATAGCATAACTGGGGAAGCAGTTGGGAGGGAGAGGAGGGAAGCAGAAAGGCAGGTGTGTGTTAAGCCAGCATTACCATTGAAAGAAAAGTTCATTGAACTGTGGTGTCAGAGAGCTGCACCTCAAACACCTTATAGCTCTGTGGATAGACCACTGTCTCTGAGACTTACAGGAGAGAGTAAAGGCACTAATTCTTCCATTTGGCCTCCTGAGTCTAAGCACCCCACTAAAAAAAAAAAAGCCCCAAAGTGAAAACAAAAAACCAACCCTTTCCTGGTTTGCAAAATGTGAGAGAAACCCTGAAAGTTCCATGTTTTGGATTGAACAAAATGTTTCACTCAATGTGGAGAGTTTTTTTTTTTCCTTTTTTTCTCTTGAGTTACTGAAAGGCAGCTATGTTATCAAACAGATATGCTACTCTGCGCTCAGCAAGCCTGCATGCCCTGAACTCCTCCAGGTCCCGTCAAATGGAGTGCAGGCACAGAGTGAGAATTATTGGCTCAGTGAACATCACTCAGGTCAGATCTGACACCCACCTGTGTCAGAGAAGTCTAATGTTAGAAAACTGAAGCAGAATCCTGGCAGTCTGTGTCTTTGAATTAACCAAAATGCATCTGGAATGACCAGCGTGCAGCGTTCACACACAAACATAGCAAAAATTTTTGGCTTCCAAAGGAACTCTGCTGTGATTAGAAAGAAATGTCATTCTATCAGTTATTCACCCAAATCAATGGGCATTCCCTCCATTGCTTCCAAAAGCAGGAGAATCCCTTTAGCAGGATCAATGCTTTGTCATTTTGTCCTGAACGCAGCCAGAGAGGAAGGAAACTTTGTCTTTTCTCTAGATGTAGAAAAAGGCATTTGATCGTGTTGGGTGATTCCTTACTTCTTGTAAAGTTGTTTAGATAGGAGGTGGGTTTGGGGTTTAGGTTTTTTTGTCGCAACCAGAGAGATGAGCCTTGGCAATCAAGCAGCCTCTCTTTTTTTCTTTATAAACAAAACTAAACCACATACTCTAAACACCACTGTGTTACAGGCTTTCCAAGGACTTTGCAAACACCTTCTCTGAGGAAGGCTTTGGCACTATCCCTGATTCAGAGGCAAAGTGCAGTTTTTGACACAGACCTGGCTTCTGAGTGAAAACAGTGTACTGCTTCTCCCTGTCAGTGTGCACTGTTTCAATGCTTCTCCTGTCACTGCTAGCAGTGTTAAGTCCAGCTCACTACTGCTCTCCTTGCTTAGCAGATTAAAGGGACAAAGAGCCCTGCTGCCCTCTACCAAGTGGGCTCCAAATGCCACAATGTGTCTTCAATACATGAGCCTGTTGAGGCCAGATTCAGGCAGTGGACATCTTTTTGGATGGTTAAGACACATGTTCCTGGGTGTCTTTCTACTGTGAATTAGAAAGTAATCTTACAGAGGTACTTCGTTTCATGACACAGCATTTGATAATGATGATGCATAGGTAAGAGAAGTAATGGGATATATGTAACAGCATCTATTATTACATGTAATAAATGTCCAAGATGATTGGTTGTCTGCTTTCTCCGTGCCATCAGCAGCGCTGAAACATGATCAGAAATTGTTGCTGAATAAGTAATACCGAGAAGCAAATTCACTTGAAAACAGCATTCACCAAAGAGCAGTTTCCCTGATATGAACTGCTCACTGACAGCTATTTTTAGACAGGGACATCCCAAGCCCAATCCATTTGACTCTCGGCAGATGCTTCCCACATCAAATGGATCCAGCACATGTTAGAGGCAATGAAACTTCCCACTAGCACCCCTCCAAGCTGGCTCAGGGCCCATCGTGAGCCATTCCTCCTCTTCCACTTGGTTCTTCAATTCAGACTTGACAACCTAGGATGCAGATTTAAATTCAACTATAGGACAACTATTAATAAGCCAACGAATGCTGAGGATGAGAATTCTCAGCGCATTTAAAGCTGAGGGATGATTGCCAAGAAAATTTGGCTCTCGCTCCCCTGTTGCTTTGATGCCCTTGCTTTCCATTCTCACAGCCTAAGAAAACACTTTTTCCCTCTTCTCTGCTCTCTCCCTAATCTCCCCAGGTATAAGCAGTGGAGGAGATGAAGACCCCTTTCAACAGCTGCCCAAGCCTGCCTCTCCTCACTTGTCAGCCAATTCTTCCTGCCTTTTAATGGTGCTGGCAACATCTTACTCTCCACGGCTCGTTTCCCACCACTGCTGCCAGCCTGGAGAGCAGGCTGGACCCGGAGTGGGAACAAGGCAGGCAGCGCTGGGCTCAAGACTTGCAGGTCCAGATCACATGGCAGAAGTGCTGTTGCTGGACAGGCAAGGAAGTGCAGCACCCTTTCAAATGCCACCATATAGCACCTCATCTTGAGAGGCAGTGTTCACCCACCCCGTAAAATACACACAATGGGCACAGGAGAAATGATAAAGACAAGAGCATAGCATAGAGGATAGCTTTAAACCAACAGCAGTTTTGCCCTCCAGACTGGGAATTTTCAGGTGACCGTAAATATTTACAGTTTTGGTCACAAGAACATAAATTCAGTTAAATAATTTTGGCTGGAGAAGGGGGTGAGGGAGGAATTGGTTTTGTTTTCTTTGGGGTGTTTTGTGTTGTAATACTATGTTCCAGCAATTTTATTATATTTTGTTTGGGGTTTTGAGGGATTTTTTTCCCCAGAAATGCTGAAATAATTTGTTTTGACAGTCCAGGAAGAAGAAGCTGGTGGATCTTTTGTTCTGAAGAAGTGAATGTCACTTAAAACATTGACCTAAATTAAATAGGAGGAGGAAGCCACACCAAAGATTTCTAAGATCCAGAAGGTTAAGCAAAACCTCTCTCTTTAAGGCAAGTCAAGCATTCTGGGTTGAAGCAGTCTAAAATACGTTTTTCCATTTCTTGTCTAGTAGAAAAAAACCAAACTCTCAGAAAAAGCTTTTGGATTTGAACCATTTTTTTTCCCCTCCAGTTTTTCACCTGTTGTTTGATGAGCTTTAGTAGCCAGTGTGGTTCCCCAGAGATTTTGGACATCTTGCTGTGAGCTAAAGAATTCCTGTAGTCTGATGTCTGTACACCCAAGGATTCAGGGAATGGCAGCTACTCTCATTTACAGAAGCCAACCACCATGTAAACAGTAGCCTGGAGGTAGCAGAGGACAGCCCTGCATCTAGAGGCCTCTTCCATAAACCATATCTAAGTTATGGCCATGTCTTTTCCTATGAAGGGATTATTCTCTTCCTCCCCCTGCCTGTGGCAAAACTGTCTTCAGTCTCAATGGCACCAGGATTACCCTGCCAACATTTCAGTAACCAACAGGGCCGGTGTGAAGTCAGTTTTCTGGCACTGGAGGGAGAGTTTCATAACAAGCATCACTATAAACTATACCAAGGAGGATCCTCCTCCCTGCCTTCCTCTTTGTCTGTTTTCTCAAGCAACATAGCCGCCAACAGGCACACCAGGGACATGACTGGCAAGCAGTGGGAGATGCTGTTGCACTGGCAATCAGAGACTAGATGAGTGTGTATTTGTTTCTGCTTGCTTCCCATGAAATATTATTGATCCGAGTGTGCCGTCAAAGAGCCAGAACCATCAACTGTGAAACAAAAAAAACTACTGCAGGAATTGCAAGGCCGTTGAAGAAATTGCCTTCCCTGTCCCTGTGAAATGGGACACCAGGCCAGTTGTGCAGCAATATGGATCAGCCCTCCCTCATTCTCTGGCAGGCTGGCTCCTTGGCAGGAGTTTTGCTGGCATTGCTGAAAGCTGCAGTTTGACTGGTGCAAGCTGGTGAGTCTTCCCATCTGCTGTTCTCCTGCAGCTGACCTCTGATCCTGCTGAATCTCCCTCTGCTTCCTGCTGGAGAGTAATTCCTTCAGACACCTCCCACAGCTCGGACCAAAAAGACCCCCAAAAGCCAGCCAGCTGAGGAAATAACACCTAACTCAGGTGGAAAGCTTCAGGGCTAACCTATCCCTACATTAAAAACACACTTACAGCAGCTTCAAGATCCAGCCGTCCATTTATGCACAAAGACCCTGCTCCAGCAAAACACTTTAGCTCCTGAGTACCTGCCTCTTCCTATGCTCTGAGTCATTTACAGTGTCTTAAGAGTGTTGCTGGATCAAGGCCTACTTTTCCTTAGCTAGCCCTGTTCTCAGACCCCTTATTTATTTATTTATGAGATATTAGATGCCGTTTCTTTGCTCATCTTTTCTTTTTTCTTGAGTCATAACATTGCCATTGGTTCTTCAGGTCTTAATTCCAATAATTTCCAGGGCAGCTGCAGGGGCACGAGGACTGTGCACAGCCATTTCACCATGTGCTGCATCTGCTCATGTGAAAGGACAGAGTGCAACGACCCCCATACTGCCTCTTCTCTAGCAGTAAATTCACACCTATTCTAAAAATTTAATGAGATCAGGCCTTGCAGCCTCTGCTGACGAACAAGGGTGGGTCCTTGCTGATGCTGGTGAAGATGGAGTTGGGAAGAAACAGCTTCGAATGGGCAGCAAGACTGTTTTGAATGTTAGGGCTGGCTTTGAGCAACACAGGCTTGTCCTCTTGACCCAACGCCTCCTGCAGTGAGCCTGTACACATGACATGAGTGAGGCACAGAAAGCAAATTATGAAAGCGGTGAAAGTGTGTGCGCACTGCCTTTTTCATGCTCACACACACTCTTCCCAGCATGGTGGTGTTCCACCGCTGAAGGATAGCATATGCAGCCTTGTTACCAGCTGCGCTTGGGGAACAGGCTCAGACCACAGTTATGTGGTCACTGAGCAGACCCTGACTAAGAGGCAGCCCTTGCTCCAATGCATTTGTAGTTTGCACAGCTACGACAGAGGTGGAACACAAAGGCACAAAGAGTTTAAATGACTTGTGAAAGGTCATATGACACCCTATGCTAGCTGCCTGTGAAAAAAAGGGGAATACACACATGTATGTGCTCCCTGGGATGTTTCTTTGCCTGATCCTTCCCTCCCCCCAAGTCTTTTCTGTTCCGCCCTCTCATTTCTTGTTCTGGTTACTCACCAACTACTTTTTTTTTTCCTTTCCCTACTCTTCTCTGTATTTCACAATCTTTGCAAAGCACAGCTCATGCACAGCAAGGTCATGATTCAGCAAGAATCCCATGATGTTTAAGAGGGGCACAAGGAAGCAAGGTGATTTCATCCAACACCACACATGACAGTCAAATGCTGCTGCTGATTTGCTTCAGAAAGTGCTAATGGCCATTATGAAGTTCTGGATGATAGTCTGAGGGACCTAAAGCATATAAAGGAAGAAAGATGGAAAAAATAAAGAAAGATAAGTCTTTGTCCATTTTTTTGTCTCAAGTCAATCTTTCTTTTCTTAGTCCAATAGCTCAACTTTATAGTGGAACTCTGTAACTTATATTTGTTGAACTTATTTTTGTTGAATGAAAATGTCACCAGGGAAGGTGCTACTCCAGCACCAGATACACTGTCAAAGCAGCAGTCCATAAAGTAAAGTCCATAACGAAGTCCAACCAGGGTGCTGCTGCCAGACAAAGGTCTTCATGGTGCCCTGTGGTTGGTAAGATTGGAGGACACAGCTGAACAGACAAAAATATTCGTAATGAATTGTTTTTACAAGACCCTGCCCTCCCAGACCACGGCATCAGGTTAACTCCAGCAAGAACTGAAGAAGAAACCCAAAAAGGGGTAGGGATTTTATACTGCAGCCAGACAAGTGCATTCTCTATGGACCTTCCCTGACCTACCAGCCCAAGATCTCATCTATAGCAAAGCATTCCTGGTGTCATGACACAATGCTCCCACAAAGACAAGCAGTCCCTTTTCTTCTGTTTACCTAGCAGTTCTAGTAAGGCAATCTGGAAAAGGGAAGCCACCTCAGTTTCTGATAAATGAGGCACTGGAAGCTACATAATAAGCCATCTCTTGACACACAGTGGAAAGTGATTTTATTCTGCAAATTCTTCCATTTGTGTATGATGGTCTTTGTAATGGTGGCCACGGTTCCATTTCCTACATATTACACCTTCCTCTAAATGAGCCCAACTATGTGACAGGAACAGAGTCTAGGATTTTGAAGCAATCTTTTTTTAATATATTTCACTACCAATAAAACTGCAGCTTTTTGCAAACAAAGGAGGGAAAATAAACCAAAAGCATCCAGAAAAAATATAAGATTTAAAAACAACAACAAAAAACCCCACATATAAACAAATTTTTAATGTCTGTGTCTGTATTCGCAAGTCCTGAATACACTATTGTACGGCTCTATAAATTATCACACAGACCTTATCGCCACACAGAGGATAAATATTCAGCTTTGTAATTTTGCCTGCACCATATCTGTACCTAAACTAATAATTTGCAAGCAGCTTCAAACTGTTGTGTCTTTCCTAATTTTTTCTTCTAAATTTGGAAATTCTACTGAAAGTAGCTCTTGCTCAATTTGAATTTTTCTCAGGATCCAACCCAGGGCCAATAGGACTTTAAAAGTGAGAGCATACACAACACAGTTCTACACACATTTAAACTCTAAAATGATGCATTTTTTCATAACATGCTTTTTGCATATATAGTAGCAGACAGTGGTGAATGTTATAAAAGTATTATTCATTCACAAAGTGGGCAATTCTGGTACCCAAGCAGGCTTAGAATTTCTGAACATATTCTTTCTGAAAATATTTCTAGAAATTCTTTCCAAACTCCTTAAGACTTTCGTTTTTTTCTTTCTAAAGTGTGATGGAAAAAGTTTTGCAAAATATGTTCATTATTAATTTGATTCTCATTTCTTTTAGAAGCACTACAATTTGGATCTCATGCATTAAAAACTTCACTTAAAACTTGTTGTTTGGAATTCTTTTTAAAGAAACATTTTAATAAGCTCTGTACTCATTGGGTATCATTTTTAAAATGACAGAATGACGCCATTCCAACCATTCAAATAAATCCCAAGGAAATATATCTTTGCAATTTTTTTTTTCCGATTATTTTCTGGTCAGCTTTTGCTTTCACCTGACGTAGTTATTGCATAATTAAGTGTTAAGACTTTTCTACTGTGCATGCATAATGCACAAAAGTTCCCAGGATCACGTTCTTGGTGTTCAGTGCATCATGCAGTGGGGTCCCGGTCTCTCTCAGCCCTTTATCATTCACTAAAATAGGGATCGAATAAATGTAATACCGTACTAGTTGATTTTTTGTATGTTGCTGGAGCACAGTTAGAGGTCAGACTTGCCATCAAGAGGTGTTGAGCTTCCCTGTGAGTGTAGCTGTCCATTATCCATGCTAAAGGTCTTTACATTTGCCAGCTGTACTTACTTTTCTACATCCACAGCCAGTTCTATACGAAGATGATATGCACAGAAAGCAATATCCATATGACTACTGGACTAGCCAAGTATCAAGACCTCAGTGTTGTGGTCACTGCCCTGACCCAAAGACCCTCCAGTCCTTGAGTATTAGCACTGAAGGCACTCAGCTGTGATTTGGATCCTACAGGTAGGCAATAGTGCACTTGCTCAGAGACAGATAGCCTGGTCCACGGGCAGAGCCCTGGCCAGAAGGACCAACAGACATTGGTGCTGCTCCCACCTGCTTTGTCAACCCACTGGCAGGCCCCCCACATCCATGTCTTCCACCCTTCATCTTCTGTCTACACAGCGAGTGGAGAGTGTTCCCCAAACAGACAGAAGTTTGCGAATATTTTGCCCCATCTGCATTTTTCAGTCAGCTCGAACTGTGGTTCCTTCAGTGCACCAAACCTCTCTTGCTGTTTCATCATTTGACAAACAGCTGTTTTAGAAGGACCCATAAGATAGGCATTATCTGTTAAGTTTGATTATTACCCGTCATGGCACCACGGTTTATGGCCTAATACCATTAAATATACAGCAGCACACAATCCTACACTAGATGCATATTTTTACAACAAGTTGGATCTTTTATATAGTGCAATGATGACTCAGCTAATCAATGCCTTGCCCATTATGCTTTTGTTTAGGAACCAATCTACTCTTTGAGTTGGTTTCCAATATATGCGTTCACCTATGGTCTTCATTCACATTGAGCCAATCCAACTGCCTGATCAGGTACAGATGAACAAATAAAAATGGGATTGTCCTTTTCACATCTTGTCCCAGATGGAGAATCAAGCTGGCTGAAAGGATGTTAAGGGATCATTCAAGATTATCTCCTACAGTATACTGTACTAGTAATGTATTCAATTTTTTTTGTTATTCTATATGTTCATCTTGAGTATTCAGATGATCTTTTAAAAATATGAAAGTGTAGCCAATATAATATTTACCATGCTTGCATTCCTTCCTAGCCTTAGGTCTTCCAAGAAAATGAGATGTGACATTTTATGATACATGTATTAATTTTAACTTGGGAAAGGAAAAAATGTTTCTGAACAAATAGGTAAATAAATACAAAATCATCTCATAAATATTTTCCTAGGTTTGATGGAAAGTCATATCCTTCTGTTGAAGTAATGTTCCCCTTTCAGAGGTTTCACCGGAAACTGCTTGATGTATTACACTGTTCAAAGAGGGAAATATTTAGAAAAAAATCAGAACTAATAAGCTACAACTCTAGATGCTGCCTTTACAATGGTCAAATCATCTGCTGACAGAGATTTCATCAGTCAGTAGCCCTTACTGAAGATTTCTGGGCTGAAGACTTTTATATGCATTACTATGGGTTTCTCCATATGAAGGGAAGAACCTGACAAAACTATTCCATTTTATCTCTGTTCCAGGAAAATGGGCCAATTCTCAGCTGCAATACTTTGGAGAATTTCCTGTGTGGTAGTTCAGAAACTGCCAAAAGCAGGGCGCAGAAGCCAGAAAGTACTCTGCTGTCATTGGCCCAAACAAACAAACAAAGATCCCCAACAGAAAATGACCCTCTCCGAAATAAAAATAGTTCTAAAAGATCAACAAAAACAAAAATGGACCAGATTTTAAATGAGAGCTTGTGTTTTACATATCATGTGGCTAGACATAGTTTTTGGAAACAGTCCAACTCAGCCCACTTTTCCCCACCATCTGTCAGCAGTAGGTTTGCTGACTGCAAGAGCTTAGAGGCAATGCGTAAAAGGCGAGTGTTAGACAATCGAGTTTAAACATGACAAGAGCAGAGAAATTCAAAGGCTTGATGATGTAATGTGCTAACACTTGGCTGTTGTGAGAAAAAGAGGAGGAGGAGGATAACATGTTACAGAGAACGGGGTTATTCACCTTTAGGCTGAATTCTCTGGCTCTTATCAGTTTGTACTGAGACCCTGACATTATTTAAACATGGAATTGGAAGTGTTTATTTTAGACATAGGCCAAAGAGATTTGGGATGGCGATTTAGATGTAGGCTCTGTCCCTGGATTTAGACCTGCTGACAAGCCAAGTCACATTCTAGAGAACTGAAAACTGCTGAGATCATGAGATTAGTCACAAAGCTGGGGACCACCAGAAGATGAGCTGCTGTGAGTTTTATGCCCTTTGCCCATTTTGCAAGAAGAGCTGGAGCAGAGACTTTTGGCTTCCTTGTATCGGCCCTATTTGTAGACAAACACCTCTACCAAATGCGCTTTCCTCCCACCTTTGCTGTGCGTCTACAGCAAAGATCAGACCAAAATGCTTATCACCTGCTCACCTCTAGGTTCTCTTAACTTAAATGTGTATACCAACTCATGAGAATGAAGTTGAATAAGGAGGGGGCAGTCTAGCCCACAAAGGCTGTGTCAGATACTTCATTTGGAGCCAAAACTGAACAATGCTCAGAAGATTTCAGGTTTCCTCCAAACAGAACTTGGGGAAATGGATCTGCTCTCCAGGCAAAACAGGATTATGGTGTAAAACCATAATGCAAAATGGGAGAGTATTTGTATCTCACAGTCCAGTTCTGACTGAAGTTTTACTTATTTCCCCAAAACTCTCTCCTGAAAGGCATGCTATCAGAATGAAACTTAAAACTGCTGCATACATTACATAAGAGCATATCTTCGATATAGCAGGTTAGGAAGCTGGGAAAATGCACACTATGAGCAGAAGGATACCTACTGAGCTTGTGATGGTAATTACAGTATTGGGTCTCATTTGTGGTGTTGTAAAAGCTTCTTTGAGAAATGTGCTTCTCATCTGGTCTTGAACAGCAGGCAAAGGGATTTCTTAAGCTCTCTTTGAACAGGGCTATGTTGGAAAGAGCTCAGTCCAGTCTAGTTAAACTGGCAGTTTGGGAACTGGCTATTAAAAACTCTCGAACGAGCTGTGTTTCCTCCTGATGTTCATTGCTTGCCTGCTGGGAAAGTCTGTGCTTGGTCCAGCATACAGCTCTTCATTTTCCTCCTCTCTCACCCACACTGCTCTGGCTTGATCCCAAAGCTGCCACTGAATCTGATGCTTAGCCCTGGATCCACCACATCTGCCAGCCCTACCTCTGGTATTCAGTGGAAGGTGAAGCCCTGCTTTCAAAGGCTATTTTCTGTCTTTTCCAGTGAAGAGATGCAGAACATGGGGCTCCTTGTGTCCCACTGTGCCACCAGAGTCTACTCCACTGAGGGACAGTGTCTGAGGGAAAGCAAGGACAGTGGCTTTGCATGTTTTTGTTTCTTGGCAGAAGAAACTATCTCTAGGTGTTAATTAAACTGTCTGTGGATTTGCACCATTGGGCATGACAGCAGAGCCCAGCCCCAGAAGCCACAGACTACCAGAATTCATCTGAGTGCAGTATGAGTAGAGGAATGGATCGGCACCTGTGGACTGATTATAGATTTTGATGTGGTGCCATGCCTAGGATTCGTGCCAGTAAAAATCCTCATAAAAAGTGTGGACAAAATTTACTGCATACCTGCCGTAATCAGTTTTAAAGTCACAACATTTTCCTTGGGTTTGGTTGGGGTTTTTTGTTTCAAAAAATGGTAAGAGGGAAATTTCATCTCTAGATCAAGAAACCATCTGAAACTTATAAACTCTCCATTTTGTTTTACATTTAGATAATTAAAAAATACCAAACTATATATATATATTTTTTAATTGGGATTTAAAAAATGACTCCCAGTCACATACCTTGTAAACTAAGTTTCATTGAGCAGTAAAGTTTATAAAGCTCAGTTAAAACAACTTTTGAAAAAGGGTTTTTTATTAAATGAAATACTGATGAACTAGTGAATATTGTAATCGGGTAGAAACTGCTGCCTGAGGAGAAAAAAAAATCTATATTTGAAAAAAAAAGGGAAAGTTCTTTGTTTCCATTAATATATGTTCCTATTTTGTCATAACCTACAAAAGTCACCATGACAAGTGACTAAAACATAGAAAAGTGGTTTCACTGTTGAATTCTAAGAGTTTAAGAAATCCCAAAATAGCTGTGGCTGGTTGCCTCTAGGCATGTTCATACAGTAGGTAGGATGGCTCTCCCAAGCAAACCCTGTTCTGGAAACCTCTGCTCAGCATTTTGAGGGATGTGTGATGACTCTGTCTCTTCTGTCATCCAGCAGCAAGCCACTTACCGAAATCTTAAAGGGAGTTCAGAAAGTCAGAGAAAAAGAAGCACCCATGCGTCAGCCCCCATTTACCTCTGAACGCAGCCCAAAAGCATGGGGTGTACCAGCACACTGCTGAAGCTTGCCAATAAGCAGCAATGAGTCCAGCATCAATCTGGGTGCTGCCAGCAACATCCTTCGAACCACCTGACAGGCTTAGTTGTGTTGTTCCTGGGGTCAACACAGCTTCCCCACTGCATGGGAGAGACTAGCCTGCCTGCCCCAGGCTGCGCTTACAGCCAGACCTGCAGGACCTGAACCTCCTCCAGAGGTGGAGGTCCACAGAAGAGATCCCAGCCACAGGGCTCGCTGCGAGCCGGTCCACCAGAGCTCTCATTTTTTTCACAGTGCAGTTCTTCTGGCTAGAGCTAGTCAACAATTCTTAATATGCTTTGATAAAGTCAAAGCTAAAGCACCCCGTAAATACAGTCATCTGGTTGAAACAAAGTTGAACTTCTTTACCACAGTGTTGTATATGTCTGTGTTGTGCTTTACAATTTAAGAGAGGCTCAACAACTGTCGTCTCCTTTACTATGTAGCTTTCAGCCCCTACCGAATTTCCCTTAACTTGACATATCCTACACAAAATTGCTGAGCTCTCTGAGATTTGGAATATGGCCAAGTATCATTTGGTTGTAAAGTGGGAGACAGAGACATGTAAGATTCATACACAGATTTCTAAACTGTGCGCTGCTTAAGCGGCAGAAGGAAAACCTAAGTGCTTGCTGTAAGTTGAGCCAGAACATTCATCGTTTTTACTATTTATTTCCAGCATTTTCAACATTTTGAATTTTAATTCCTTTAATTTATTTTTAAAAAGCATAATCACAGCTTGCATATATGATCATAAAACCCAATAAACCTGGGGAACTACCCAAGAAGCCAACAGAAGAATATCAGCTTTTATCTCTCAAGAATCCTAGCCGCAACCTCTACGTGATTTGCAAGACATACCGTTTCACTGTAATCATTATGTGGCCAGCTGAAGCTTCCTTAAAACTACCTAATTGGTGGATTAGTCTAGACTAATAAGAGTTTTTATACGTTCATTAATGTCTATTGTGAAAAAATAATCATTGTGTCCCTGGCCATGAAAAATGGAGTGAATGAAAAGTCTTATTTTGTTCTAAAAGAGTGGGCAAGAGGAGAGTGAGGTACAAGGGTCAGTGAACATTAAAAAATTAAGATGAAATTGCTCAAAAATGCACACAAAGTACTATTGTAATGTGCAAAAATGTGAAGGATAATGTTGGTTCTTCTAGAGCCTTCAAACCTCATCTAGGTAGAGTGGTGAACCAACGTTAGCATGATCAGAAACAAACTGAAACTTAACTAATCAGCAGCATAAAAAAGTACAAAGCTGTCTGAGGGATTTTACATATGTAATTTAGAAATGGTGCTCACCTGACACTATGTGACTTTCTCCAGCTGGTTGATTCGAGCACTAGCCCAATTCTGACCACTGGGATTTGCAACAATAAGAATGTTTCCACGCTACAGACCCTGTGCTGTTGTCACTTCCACGCATAGACAGCAACAGGAAGATTTTTCCTGTTAGTGTTGTTACACCACTTCTTCAAAGGATGTGGGCTAAGCCAACAAAAGCTGTTCACTGTCAGCATGGCTATATCAATTCTGGAATGATGGTAGGAATGAAAGAGTGAGAATTTTTCTGCTGAAAGACTGTAGAGGAGATGAGGTGTATTTGGAGGAGTGGAGAAAGAGAATGAGCCAGGTTAGGTAGTAAGTTTCAGATGAAATAGGCTTAATGAGTACTGTTGAGTTATTTTACACAGCTTGCATCAACAGCTCATAATCCTGATCACTGTTCCATTCTCTCTGTACATCAAGATACATTATAGTGATCTCCATGTCCCAGACTCTTTTCTCAAGTAGTATCCTGGAGTAAAGTGTTGACCTCAATCAAGTCAAAAGGTGTATGGCCAAGAGGATTTCCTCCTCTAGACATAGTGCATCTTCTGGAGAGCAAAGTATAATGAGAACTGAGTCAGGCTCTCTGGATCTGGCTGAGGAAAGACCACATAAATAGCTTCCAAAATAACTGCTGAACTGTGTCATCTTCCCTTTCAGATTATTGCATCCCAAGAGCTTTAATTTAGTGCTATAAATATAGAAGGCCACGCTCAGACTGCGACTATATTACTTTGCACTGCTTTAATCCCAGCAGTGCTGTCCTCTGGGGAAGTGCTCCTGATCTATGAGGCTGCAAAGCATGGCCATGATCAGTAACTTAGAAGTCTTCTCAGAAGACTCAGAGAGACAAATAGAAGGAAAGACAGCTGCTCCAGTATGGCAAAGCTTACACAAACTAAAGGTCCAAGGAAAATGTTTAGAAATTGAAACCTTTGTCACCTCAGCGTTCAGGAAGAAGTCAATGCTCTGTGGCCATCGTTAAATGGAGAGTCAGAGGCAAGGAGCATCTCAGCAGCTTTCCTAACTGGGTCCTTAGATGAAGGTCTTGGTGCTGGATTGTCTCTTACTGAGACAGGGCTGAACTCAGTGGGAGTCGACCGTGGTTGGGGTCTCCTGGTGATACTGCTATATAAATAACGGTGAAGGGATACACTGGAAAACCACAGCATCTCTCAAGAGATTTAGGCAATCATAAATATGTATTCAAAAAGTCCAGAAGTTGAAACTATCAAGGACCCCTACTCCACTGGCTGCATAAGCATATACAAATGCTGCAGTTGCATGCTGATATTTACTTCTCCGGTCATTTATTGTAGAGATGACAAATGCTGGGGAAAAGTTACATATAATTTAGAGTTGATGCAAAAATACTTACAGAAGTGTGTTGTTGACCAACTTGTTTTTCCAGGTGTGACAGGTTAATGTGTTTTCTTGGTTGCCTTGCTGTGCATTGCAAACTCGAATGTAGCTGCATGAATACATTCTTGATGTCCTGACGAAGAGGGGGAGCCTCCAAGACTTCTCAGACTGATTTGCTACAGCAGCAGGAAGATGGATTTAGTTTTCAGGTGGTTTTAACAGTCTGAAAGAGATGACAGTCTCATGCCGTCTCATACGGATTGTTTGTACTGATACTGTAAATAAACCTGGGGGTGTGAGGCTCATTTTGGCCTGCTCTGGCTGGTGCTTTCTGATGGCTGTAAAACTATGTTAATCAAAGGTGACACCAGTAAGGCTGGTGTCATCACACTGCGTTTACACTGGGGTAACTGGGGCCAGAACATGCAGAAAAAAATGATATTACATTTAAAATATATTCCAATACATAATATGAAATATATCCAAAATATAATATATGTTACACTATATGCGTAACAGTATATGCATAATTCACTATAGTACATGAATACCATACATATTCATTGTAACAGTAATGATCTTGAAAGAGACTGAGAGCTTATTTCTTTCTTCTGGTTTGAATTTATCAATAAACACACTTCTGGTTGCTGGAAGTAACTATCCAGTGGGAGACTGGCAGAGAAGACTAGATGGAAAAGCAATAGCAGTACATGGCATTCATCACACACCCAACATGCATCGGGTGTGATTCCCTGCCCCTGCGTCCCATCCGCATCCCCTCTTCTCAGACAGTAATTCTTGGTCTGTGAGTGTGACTTGGTGCCCTCCTGGGCATCTCAACAACTTAGAGGTTTCCACCATGTTAAATAACAACATGGGAAGAATTTTGAAGGCATGGGGATGTGCTATGGTGGTCAGTGGGAGCTGGATGGCTACCAAACCCATGTGCCATTGTGACCCTTGTCTGGATAAACACATCACTTTGGGCGTATCCGCAAAGAATACTGTAAGTAGCCACAGGCTTGCACTGCCCATACTTTGTGAAGACTGTGAGCGATTAAGAAAGCATGCAC
Organism: Balaeniceps rex; assembly: GCA_013401315.1. Classification (NCBI taxonomy): domain Eukaryota; kingdom Metazoa; phylum Chordata; class Aves; order Pelecaniformes; family Balaenicipitidae; genus Balaeniceps; species Balaeniceps rex. The sequence continues at coordinate 34,150 of VYZW01032094.1, forward strand.
ACAACACCATGCCCATACTAATAAGCCCTGCTAGGGTCACAGTGACAGGCAAAAATGACCACGTGATGAGTGTAATGGGGTGGGCTCATGCTCTTCTAATTTAGAGTATAGGCAGAGTGAGCTGAGGTCTGCCAACCATGCACTGTGCATATGGTCATCATCTTCTGTGGTTTGGAGCAGCCTGAATGAACCATACAGGGGGCTGAAAGTGCAGAAGGGAGAGGACTACAGCCACATGCAGAGCCTTGCTGAGATATCCTGTCCAATTTACAGCCCTTTGCTGCCTTGTTCATGTTTCTGTCAGCACAAAGGAGAAGAGAATCAAGTCTTTTCCTTCCAGAGATTTTGAAGCCTGAGGAAAGATCAGCAGAGGATGGGAAAGAAGAAGGATTTTGGACAAAGAAGGGAAGGGGAGGGAAGCTGAAAGCAACTGAGTTGCTGTGAATGCAAAGAAACCAGGTGAGAAGCGGTGGGGCACGGTCAAAGGGAAAGCTGGCTATACAGCTCCTCTTGAAGTGGAGGAGAAAGCAGCTCAGCAGCACTTGCTGCTCCAGTTAAATGTCAGTGAGGTAACTTCCACCAAAAGAATGTCTCCTGAGGGGGGAGAAAACAAGCAGAGTGTCAGGACCAGCTGGCAGCTTGAGAAAAACAACCGTACAATTAAACAGCACCACTGGGAGCACTGGATGGCTGCCCCTGCCTCCTCATCGTCACTATTCAAGGCCTGTCAAAAGAATAATAAAAGGTGCTATAAAGAGAAGACAAATCTCAGGCAGTCAAAGTAGCAATGGGACTGGCCAGAAGGGATAGCAGTCAGAGCTGGATTCCTAAAACTGTGTGAGCATTTAGGGGCTTGCAGACGCAGCTGGCTTTGGAGACATGCTTTCTGTCTCCAAAGGTGACAAGGCAATGGGAGGGCCTGCTCGTGACCTCGCACTGCACAGGGGTCAGGCCCTTCTGCTGATCAAAAATGCATGAGGATTGGGCTGCCCCTTCTCTTCCTTGTGGTTTTCATCGGTCAGAGTGCTAGAGAAATGCTGGAGGACAGGACTGTGCCTGTCAGGCCCCTGGTCTGGAAATCTTCAAGTAGCAGCCTCTGCCCTGTCCCAATCTTCATCAACCTCCGCACCTCCCTCCTACTGCCAATGCTGTGACACTGTCCCGGCGTATCAGCATATGCCACAGTGAGAGGCACCTCACAAGTGTCACTCACCACAGCCCTTCATTTCAAATGACCTGATCCATAAAAGTTATCTGCTTAGTCTTCAGAGGAGGCAGAGATGAAATTTCACCCAGGCACAGAGATAATTTTCACTGTCTCCAAAACAGGAATCCTTGAGAAGGACAGATTCCTCCAAGCAATAAAGGCTAGGAAGGAAATTGTTTTTGAAGGCCAGAAGATCCTATTCTTTCCAGATTTAGGCACAGTGATAAACATCAAAAGGAAACAATGGATACCCACTTCTGCAGGTGTTTCCTTCGTACTTAACTGCTCCCCTCCAGCCTGTTGGGAATACTGTTCTTGCCTATTGTTTGGTAAATTCCAAGAATCATATTTATATCCATTATGTGAAGGACTGTGTGCTGGGTACAGTCCCCTGTGCACGGCTGCACTATTGTGCCAACTGGAACACCGGGGAAGCCAAACCCCAGCTAGGTTCCCCAGACCAAAGCTCTAGGATTCAAAGCCGCTGTGCCGTTCAAGACACTATCAAGTTCCTCTAGTCAGAAAATGGAAAACAGCAAGTGTTTACCTTCATGGACATTTTGTTTTCTAGTGTTAGAAAACATTTCTTCACACCCATCTCCACCATGCCAATAGCAAGACGTGCTCCACATTGCTGGAGCTCACCTGAAATAACATGCCAGTAATAAAACCACAAACATGAAAAGGCTACCCAAGGAGAGGTGGCATTCTTAAGCACAAATCAGAAATTTTCCTAACCAATAAGGTGGTGGAACAAACAAAAACATTGGATAAACACCTCAGGAAGATAAGCTCATCCATCTGATGAGCCCTACTCCTGGAATTTTCTGTTTCCACCTTTACATGGCAGAGGTGAATGAGACAGAAGGACAATTTCTGGAAACAAAAGTCAGATGAGCAAATAATTGAGGGATATCAAACTTGGCATATTGGTTCATACATGTCACTAGATTAAGCAACATCTTTGGGAGCATCACTCTAATTTTCTGTCTGTTTATATGTTGTATATAAAATAGCTATTCTTAAGTAGCTTTTCCATGGACACCACTTTAAACCCTCTACAGTGGAAGAAAGACATAAGCATTGTAATTTTCAGATAGGGAAACTGAGTCACTGAGAGATAACAGATGTTTCCTAAGTAGCATGGCATAACAGCAGCACAACTGGAAAAAGATAGTCCTCAAATCTCTCAGTGAAGCATTTTCTCCCTGCAAGGAAACTGCCTCTCCATGCATATGGACACTAGTGTGCACACTCAGAATGCCAAGTCCTGTAGCCCTAATGAAATGAATAATTTCCTGATGTAGTTGAGGTTTGTCTGTTAAGACACCACAAAATCCAAACCAAGACTTGAGATTCCCAGTTTCTACCTTCTGAGATCTGTAATGCACATCTTGGGTGAACCACTGTATATTGAAATGACAAAAGGACCATCCATCAACAGATAGGAAATAAAATTATAACAACACAAATTCCAATCAAAAAACTAAACTGAAGTTTCCAAGTCTAGCAAACTTCTTGAACCTTCAGCAGCAGCGAACGCTGTTCAAGCATTATTTGCCCTCTAAAGAGAGTAAACCAGTCACCTCTAAGTTGAAGCCAGTGTGCATCTTTGCAGATGTTAGTACAGCCCATCAAAGCACAATCAGTGCTGCTAATTCACTCTCCCAATATAAGCCCTTTCATCAAAAAACTTTTTTTTTTTGTAGTGTGTGGGAAAAGAAGGCATTCAGCCACATGTCAGTTGTCACACAGAAAGTCTGTGGCAGAGGAGAAGTTCTCCAAGATATGGTCTCTGATGGCCCAGAACTGTTTCTGTGATGGACATCAAAAAGCCTTCTCTGAGTGTTCCTCCAGGAGAAAGCAAAATGCAAACTCACCATCCCTACCACCTGCCACTTGCTCTGGGAGCCAATGTTGACAGAAAACAAACAAACAAAACCCCAAATCCCCCCAAAAGCCCACCCTCAATTGGAGACAAAAAAAGCCTGTCCTGAAGAAAACCAACTTGCTATGCAAAAGGTGTTTTTGTCACAAGCAATGATGGAGAAACTATGGATTTCCATCTCAGGGAAACTCTTCGGTTCACAGATCTCCTTTTCACCAGCTCTCTTTTACAACATACCTTTCTCCAAATCTGTGCTGAATTTTTGTCTAGTGGTTAAATTGTGCATTTCTGATGTGGTAAAAGATAAAGGACAACATGTATTAGTCAGCAGAAGGAAACGTTTTATTTTTTATTTATAGGCTTTTTTACAGTGCTCATCACCATTGCCTCTGAACGCTTCCCAGACATTAATGACTTTACCCTCACAACACCCCAGGCCGGTCCCCAGTAATGTCCTTATTGCTCAGAGACTGAGCAAAGGCCACAGGGCCAAACCCCAGCTGGAAATGGGAACAGATCCCCAGACCTTTGGAACTCCTCTCCTTTGTCTCATGCAGAAGACAGGTCTTCCTTACCCTCCTACCTCCACCCCTGCTTCTGCAAGCATTTTACATGTCAATCCCACAAAAACAGACAATCTCCTTATTTTTAACAAGCATGTGCCATGAAGCACGGTAAGATCATTCACAGTGCTTGGAGCAAAGCAGGTGGGTGAGCCTTTCTGGGTTGACGATGTCATTTGGCATGAGCTCTCTGTTGCTCCACGGAGCTGAAAGAAGATGTGTGAGGAAGGTTGACTTGTTTACAGTATCCCGATAATTAATAACCATACTGGAAAATGTTTCTAGATATACACATACCAAGTCCCAAAGCATGACACACGCTTTGATTCATGTACGACATGCGCTCTCTGATACATAAAATTCTCAGTGGCCTGGAGTTTGTCAGCCTGTTGACTCTGCTGAAACATATGTTGGTCTATTGAGGGAGCTGCGTGATGAGCAATTTCTCAAATGTCCCAATTTGGAAATGTAGCTGCAGACACTGTTTTAGAGGAAGTGCTGTGTGATTGAAAGCTGAAGCTGCACCATGCAGTTCAAATTAGATTTGGACATTGTCTGCATTGTCAATTTGGAGAACTCTTCACATGCTTGCCAGCAGTTTATAGGAAATATGGGCATGAGCCACAGACAACATCTAGTCCTTCAGCTTCTATTTAGTTTTAATCAGACAAACCTCTTGAAACACAAAGAGAAGGAACCTTGAATTTCAACAGGGAACACACAAAAGAGCAGGGCTGGAAGGAATGAGAGAACAGCTTATTACAGCATGATCTCTGCTCTTCACATGATCCATGGCCTGCTGATCTCAGATAGTTCTGGGGAGAGTGGAAACCAAAACTAACAGCCTGTAGGTCATTTGGAGGAGGGAAATAAAAGAATCAGTTTGGAACCGGCTACTTTCTCATAGCCTCACTCATTTCATTCACCAGCTATTTTTCTGAAAGGTGGTGAAGCACTAAAACACACCCATGCTTAGCCTTTCTTTCCTTCTCAAATCTTTTCAGCCTTTTCTGAAGTTGCAGAAGTGTGAGAAAATCCAGTTGCATCTAGGGTCTGATCCAGCACCCACTGCCCTCAGCAGGTTTTGAATAGAGTCTATGGGCCTGGTTTTGCAGAAGGCTGGATTCAGAAAGGCACTTAATCACATTAGCTGAAGTCCCGCTGATTTCACTGCAAACTTTTTCCATCGTGCTTGTTAAAGATGAGGGTGCTGTGAGCGATTTTGCCTTCACTGCATATGTTTAAGTTCAGCACAGCAAAGAAAGCTGAAGCTGATTTGAGGCCCATTTGATTCCAATGGGATTAAGCATTTGTTTACAGGCAGGCATGTGTGTAAGCACCTTCCTGGATTACAGCCTTACATCTACTCAGGTCGAAATGACTGTGCTTGTGCTGTGCTGAAACAGGGCTTCATTGTCCTTTGAACTGAAGGCTGTATGTCTTAGAGTCTTCTTCCCTCTGCTTTGATGGTTGCACTGAAGGACATTGTGGGTTCCTACTGTAAATCTGGCTCCATGGAAGTCACGATGATTTTTTTCCTTGGAGTTAAAATTCACTTTCTCCTCTCACAGGACCATGGAAAAATTTAAGGTTGACTAGGAAGACCATTCCTCCGTGCAGAAAATTGTATATATTATTTTTAAAATAACCACAAAACACAAATCACTGTTATCCAAATCCACATTTGGATACAAAGCAGGCCAGCTCCTTTTACCTTTTTTTTATGTGAGCAACTATTATTTGATAAGGGAGTTTCAGCGAAAGTATATATCAGCTGTGCTTTAATGACTGCACTGGCCTTCTACCAATTACATGTAAATTATGCAATTATATGTAAATCATGGAATATAATAACATGGGCCGTGTATCATCATACAAACATGTTCCGCAGCCCACTCTTCTGGTGGAACACAATGATGCCAAAGCAAATCAGAAAAAGACAGAGGAAAGAAAAGAACTCAAAGATTGTAACAATAATAATAAAAATAATAATAATAAAATTAAAGCCAGAATAAGAAGTATTTACTTGTAGCCTGATACAATGCAGACTGCGTTCAGTGAGATCCCTTCTGCTGCTTTCTGTGGGAAAAGGATTAGGTCCTTCTTTCCTATGCATGGAAACCAGATAGCCAAGGCTGTTTACTTTTGTTGTTCTCAGCAATTTAATCCAATTTACCCAAATCAAAACTGTACCCTTTTTTGTAAGTCTTTGACTAGCAGGCACTAATGAAGTTCAGTCCTTGCTCAAATCCTCAGCCTCAAGTTAGCAGTAGCAGATACAAACAGCTGGAACAAAGTAGAAAACTGTATTCCAAAGAAAAAGCAAGCAAAATAATTACACATGTAGGTGAACACATCCTTCTGAGTGGGGACTACGCATGTCCGAAACACAGTGCCCACTGAGGAAGCCTGAGCAAAGCCTAAACCCTTCATCCAGATTGACTGCCTGATCATGCAAAGGCCCTTGTGAGGTGCAGTCTTAACACAACTTGTCTCATCCAGGATTCTCCATGCAGCCAAAGGGACAGCTGTCGCTTTTCTACCTCAGGAGTCTCTGACCCTGTCCCTCCACATGAGACCTTTGGGACAAACATGGGGGTCAGTTAACAGCAGCACTATCTTCTGCAGCAACATGACATCCCAGCCAAGACAAGATGACTACTGCATGAAAGCCTGGACAGACACCCAGCAGAAAACAGGCCCACTGCTCACTGTTTGAGGAAAAATGAAAGGACAAGTGTGAAGCAGGTGGGGACTGGAAGCACAGACATTTAGGGCTCTGACTTATGGCTGCAGATGGATTTAGCTGGGTTAGCTAAGGCAGCCGCTGCCTCAGCTGTTTGCCCCTGTCCTCTGCCAAAGGTTATTCTGGGCTGTCTGAAGGGGATGGGGACCCACTTGTGTCACGTATGGATCAAAGCCACCTTGCAGAGGCTGTGGCAGCCCAGGGGCAGGTACACCTCCAGCTCAGCTGCTTGGTCCTCCCCACCTGCCAGCAGGAGTCAGGGTCCTAAGCAATGGCACCATGGGAGGGCGGGCACCCAGAGCCACCTGTGTAAAGTCTTGTAAAAGTGCTATCAGGATCATCACATGTGTCTAATGAAAGATGGTGTTTAAGAAACATGTTATTCCCATTTAGAGGTCGGTAGCAAAATTTCTCTGAGGATTTTTAAAAGTAATGACTTTGGGGGACCACAGGTTTTGGTATCCAGCTCACAACACCCAAAGCACTTTTATAAAATAGGTCAGATGCTCAATATCATATGAAAATAAGGCACTGTAAGCTCAAAAATGAGTATCAGTGTTCCCCCCAGCAGTAAGTGGTGCCCCTGAACCTCCAGACTGCCACTTCCACATAATAACTGTATGAACTACAGAAGAGTGACACCAAAATGTGGCTCTCTCCATACAGAAGTAGCACAAATTATCTCACAGTCTGTACCTGCAGGGACAAAACAGGTGGAGGAGGCTGGGTATGCAGTGAATCAGATGCACTGTGCTCTGCCCCAGTGTCTCTGCATTTTGAGCAGCACCTCGCTTTAGCAGAGCTCTTCTCTGAAGATACAGGGATGCAGAGGTCCCTTGATACCCAGCCATCCTCTGGAGAAGAAGCCAGACTGCAAAAAGTGGCTGGTGCCATGACTTTGTGCTCCTGCACTGGCTCAGGCTTTGTGCTCAGGCTGGCTCCTGTGCTCCAGCATGCCCTGTGGGCTCCCCAGCAGCACCTCGGGCAGGTTTTGGGTGCGTACAGCTAGCAGCTTGCCAACAGATAGCTTTAAAGCAAACATGGGTACGTCTACATCAGCCTGGAGGCAGAGCGGTGACAGCAGGGTAGACATACCTTGCAGCTAGCTAATTCAAACACTTCATTATCTGAGGCATTGGCAAGACTTTTTAGGGCCTCCACTGCATTTTCCCTAACTAATCAAGCTGAAGGCTAGGCATAGACTTCACTGCCAATGCAGAGTACCGAGTGTCCCGGACAATGGCTCCTGGGTAACCCAGCCAGCTTTGCTAACAGGGACAGTCCATTTTGGAGTGATGAATGCTATGTTGTTGGCTGAAACTTGTTAGACACACAGAATTCTCTAAACATGATCTCCTAACAGAAGAGAACAGAATACAAGCAGGCTCGTATTTTCCTGCTGAAGCATTCACGAAGAAACAGAAAGCCCTAAGAAAGTATGCCTGCTGATTCCTCTCCTGTGTTACCCACATTGAGCTCAGTGCTGACAGAGTTTGTTGAGATGTTGGGAAATAATGTGTTTTTGGAACACTAAAACTATCATTGCCTCTGATTAAAACAATCCAGCTCCCAGTTTGGTATAGTCATGATCACATACTGTTCTAAACATATATTCCAGCCTCTCTACTTATGTTCCCAGTTTCATACCTGAAACCCATGATTTCACAGAGGTCACTTATATACCTTGAGTGAAGCAACATAAAATTACTTCTGATGTGGGTCTGGAAATAGCCTTCCTCCCTCTTTCTCTTTGCGTGTTTGTGCGAGTGCGTGTTTGTGCATGTATATGTTCTTGAGTTGACATCTATTAAAGACCAATCTCATTTGTGTCAAACATGCCACCTACAGGGAGCATTTTGGACCAGTCAAGTTACAGGAGATAGATAAAAAGGAAGAAGAAAAGGTAATGAATATGGAGTGTAAATGCCTCAGCAAAGTAATGGAGACATGTACTAACAGCAAGTGAAATTTGACCTTCTGGCTGAAAACCTGATAGCGAACCAATTGGAGAACTTTAGAAAATTGGATCAGCCTCAATGGGCACAGAGTAAACATTGGGAGTGCAATACAGTCTTATTAAATATAATGCACATTTAATGCATAATTTTATTGCAACCAATTTCATGCTACTGCCTTAAATGAGTCTGGGTCTACTTCCACTGTAGCAGTCCACTACCATTAGTGCCTCTTAAAAGAATTGCAAGGCCAGTAAACTATCACTGGTCTGATCTCTCCCTTAGCCCATACTTTCTGCTTCATAAACTCTCCCGGCTCCCACAGCTTGTAGTGAGATCTTGTCTTTGTTCAGTACGCGGCTTTTGAAACACTAAACTGTTTTGGCAAGTCTTCACAGATGGGAATGTTACAACATTTCCATTTTATGCTGGTGCAGTAAAGCAGTGAACCTTTGCAGCTATAGATCAGTCAGCTGAATCCCAGCCTTACAAGAGGAGTTCCTGGAACCTATACAATCAGCCTGGTGCTGAAGATTTCTCAAGCACAGCAGGCAAAATCCTATTTTTCTAAGTGACAGCAATAGTGTTTGCCCTCTGACAGGAACAAGGAATAAGGAAAACAAATGATGCTGAGTGCTAAGCAAGTGAGTAGCCCCCCCTCACAGACTGATAGAGTATGGCTGGATTAACATATAAGAAACTGCAAAGAAGGAGCAATAAGTGCTTAATTTATACTATCAAAGTACAGAAATCCACATCCTGAGTTTCCAGTCCCTGCTTGCTGAGATCTTCAGAGACATCAGAATTGTCACCTGCACCTGGCAGAAACACCAGCAAGGTACGAGATTTTTCAGCACCAGCCTGGGACTTGCCAGGTGTAAGAAACATCCTATGTATAGCTGAGCTTGGATTTCGAACACCCTCGAGCTTCAGGGGTGTTTGAGTCCAGAAACTTGATCTGAGCCCATCCCTAGATCTGAGATCAGTCCTTCAATGTTTTATCACAGTAAGCTGCTAATAACATCTGCAGAACAGTGCTGCTGGAGCTCTCTGCAGTGTTTTCTAGGCACCACACACATATGTACACAAGAGCCATCTTTTGCCCTGACAAGCTTTAGGATTTCAGCTAGTAACAAAATGCAGTGCAGGGCTGATACGCACAGAGGAGTGGAAGAGGCCACCACTGTTGTTACCAAGCAGTATGATGTCACGAATCAAGCCTTCAGTGTTAGTGAAATAACACATTGGTTGCTTTGATTCACATCCTGAATTTTCAGACCCTCCCCTCTGTGATCACAACAGCTAGGACTCACTTCATCATCTTTAGTCACACAGCTACAGAGCTGGAGGCTTTCTGAAAAAAAGACCCAATGATTGTGATATTCTTTATTCAAATTCTGAGTATGGTAACTGAGGAGGGCTAGAAAGCCTACTGGAGTCCTGATATCGGGGTCTTCTGGACCACACAGGAGTCCATGAGCTCAGCCCCAAAATATAGCATGCTTCTGTTGATGTTACACCACAAAGTCTAATTTCTGTTGTCTCATTCATTTGGACAGTGCAAGGGACTTCAAGACATGTCAGAACTGGACTTAATATTTTGCACTCCCACAGAATAATTGGGCTCTCTTGTGGCTTTGCGGCATATTGAACTTTAGAGCCTTTGGTGGACAGACCAAACTGGGTACCTTTTCTAAAACTCAGTGCATATGTGCACCTTGAACTTCACCTGGTCTCCTAAGTGGCACAGCAAACCTATGTAGATAGGCTCAACAGTGGGGGCACACTTTTAAGCATATATATGATTTCCAATAAAAGGACACAAATTATATCCATAAACATAGGAGATGGTTTTGCACATTTATGGAATGATGAATTATTGAAAAGCACTCTATAGATAATGCTTTTATTGCCATTTCTTATAAATCAAATTATGAAGATATGTATCTGATTGTGAACATACTTAAAAAATGCAAAAGTCACGCAATTTTCCCCCATGTGTTTAAAACAAAAAATGATACAGAAGTCTTAATCATCTTTAACTCTAAATAGCATTTAATTAGCAACTCAGCAGCATTTACAATGGTAACACATGGATAATTCTGGAGGGGAAAAAAAAGAAAATAAAATACTTCAGCATCAGTCTCACCAGGATTTGTATATTGGGAAGAAAAATAAGTTAAAACAACTGAAAAGCCTTATGATGCTGTCATGCCAGGTTGTGAAATTTACAGCTGGTGGGCTGGATGTGCCGTGTAACCTCATTTCACATGTCCACGCACATATTATTTTGAGGGGAGAAATAGGCAGGAGGTGGAAAGTGTAACTCTGGACTTCTACTGAGGGATGTGCAAATGGGTAGTCCACCAATGGCAGGAGCAAAAGGTTGGTTTGGCCTCCAGCGAAGGAAGCATTTCGCCATCCCTGCCTGAAGTCAGGCTACATTTCAAAATGATGAAGAGTGCCCAGCTAGACAGGGGCTGTCCTATTTACACACTGCACATGTAAATGCATATGCCTACTTTATATGCATTTTTCCAGCATATGCATGCACACAGACACACAACTGTAGAGACACAGGCAAAGACAAAGCTATAACTTCTCATCTGAAAACTTCTGGCCTTTTCCACCCAGAAATGTTAGGAGTGAGGATGCTCAAAAACTATCTGAGGCTTCTCACAGAAAGAGGATGCTCTGAAACCTAGAGAGTGCTGCAGGCAAGTGCATGCCTCTGGCTTATAACTGTGGATACTCACCCACAAATGAGGCTTGCTCAGGCACTTCCCAAGCCAGAAGGGCTTACAACTTGTTAAGGTTGCCAGATGAAGTATAATGCCTATGTCTGAATAAACTTAGCCATCTTTGTAGAAGAGCTGGTGGAAAACTGGAACTTTAAATTTGCTAAGAAATGCTAGCAGATTTCATGTCACCCACCTACAGTTGGAATGAAACCTGGAAATTACCCATGAAATGAAGTTTTTTGAATACAGTATTCCAGAAATATCAAACTGACCTTGCTGAAGACAACATTTGCCAGTTAAGGTCATATGTTTAAACAGACAAGCCAGGTATAGTTGGAAAAAGCAGAAAATATTTACACTCTTAAAATTTTTTCTTTATGTTTGAAATACTTCAAAGCTAAAAACAACTTCTCTGAGCCAAATCAGATATGTATCTGTTACACCACCTCTGACAGAAAAGTTAATTGGAAACTATAAACTTTCTCTTGCTTATGTCCTGAGACCATCACAGCTGCAGTAAAGCTACCCCTCCTTATGGGAATGCTTCTTTTTGGTCTTACAGCTTTGACCACTACAAAGACAGCTAACTTTTTTCAAAACATCTAATGAAATCTTTTGAGTTTGTCACAGCAGCATCTTCCAAATTGAAAATAATTCTAATGCAAAATCATGAACAGATTATGTGTTTTTTTCAATAACGGTTTAAATTATTACATCAATAACCTATTATGAGGCAGATATATTAATAATCTACTGCTTTTAACAATGGGTGTTAAATCAGCTTCTACTGGTGTGTCTCATACTTGTCATTTATTACGTTCATTGTTATTTCTGTTACAGCTGCACCTGGAGACAGACATCTCCATTGGTCTAAAAAACTTAAAAAAAAATATTTGTCACAGTATTGTACTGTGAATGAGGGTATCACCATGGCTTGCTTTATGCTCAAACCACAGATCAATAAAAATCAGTGCTTGTAAAAGAGTAACATACAGCAAACAATTAAATGGATATATTCTGTGGAGAACTTATGAAACTCACTGCCATAGGATGTTAAAGAGAGAGGTGTCTTTTCGAGGAAGACGTACCTTCCATCCTTATTTAGGACAGAAGAGCATAATAAGGATGACTACACCTCAGGCTTTCGGCCAGGGTCCAGGTCTTTCTTTCCATGTTATGGTATCTCATGTGCAGGCAAATTGTGTGAGACAAGGTGGTGATAATTCAGCATCACAAAAAAACATAAATTGTCAGATAGGCAATACTGGGATGAAAGGAACACTATCTTTCACAGCATGCCAAGACTCTGAACTTTTATGTCTTTCTACAAGAAGTAATCAGAAACCACGTAACTGTTCTTGCACTTTCCTGATTTCTATTCCAATTTACTGTAAGCCCAGTGTGATAAGACCAAAAATGTATTTTAGCTGTGGGCAGGTTTTAAGACCACATTGTTCTAAACCCCTGAAAATCAGGGTCCTTCATAGAAACTGTGATAAACCCCAAAGTCTGACTGTATTAGTAGGAGCTGCTATCATATAGATGATTTAATAAAGATTTCAAATGCTCCTTCTGTGTCCTAAAGCCATTATTCACAGCTAAAGGACTGTAAATCACAAAAAGTCTCAGAAGGCTTTAATCTGAAATATACATGTAAAAATATATATATAGCTCTAAACCAATCAAGACATTTAATATCAGAAATTAAATTCCCTCTGTCTTTAGCCTGTTCCTTGCTTTAAAATACAAAGCTTACTTAAACAAGAAATGTGGCTGTTTAAACACATCTGCCATACTGGAGCAGTAGATCAAGTCCTCTGTGCAAAGCAAACAAGAGGGGCTGTCCATTACAGAAGTTATGGTCCAGCAACTCAATAAATAGATGAAGGAGGAGGAGGGTCTGTTCCTAGTCTCACAGCTAGCCCATGGAGTAGTGTAGTGTGGTAGCAAACTAATTTGCCTCTTTAAGCTCATTTTTCTCCTTCCACTCTGCTGTGAACTCGTTTGAGCAAGCAAATGTCTCTGTGCTGAGCTGTGCAGGAAGAGACCTACCAGCTCCCTGGAAATGCTGGAGCAGAAATGGGAGGTCTCTGCCCTCACCTGCATCAGCCACTTTGAGACTGCTGTCCCACTGTGCATGTCCCCTCTGCTGGCTTTCTTGTGAGCACCAAAGCAAGGTGGTGGTGGGGACATGAGGCATATCCACATCTGGCTTGGAGGTAGAAATTGCTAATAGGAAAAAAACCCTGGTGACTCTGATTTCTAGAGGTTCAGGTTTAATGTTATGAGATTTCAGCTGTAGGGATTGCCCCTGCTTGGCAAAAAGCACTGCACCAAGTACTCAAGTCCTATGGTAATGCTTGCAAAGGACAAAAGAAGAAAGGATTTCATCCCAGGAAAGCTGCCCCAATGGACTGCAACCATGCCACCATGAACACATGGAAAAATGGGGTGGACACAAAGAAAAACACATAGCTTTCTCTCTGTTTTTAGCCTACAACAGGTCTTTTCACCACATGAGAGAAATAATCATGCAAAAAAAAAAGGAAAAGCTGAAATAAGAGAAGAAAACCAACCAGAAACTCTGCAACCTGGGCATGTTTCAAGAGTTCAAGAATCATACTCCCACAGCTTAGTGGTGCTGGCACATAAGTTAATAAACCAGTCGTTTTACACCAAATGTCCCTTGACTGAGTGTCAGCAACTCCAAGTTTGTCTGCCTGGCAGAAATTAATTTGATGCTTCTAGCTTGTTTTGTACTGGTCAATAATTAATTTTATGAAACATCATCCCCTTTCTCCTTGTCAGATGATATTGGCAGTCGCTCCTCAGGAGAAGCACAGGACCATCCAAGTTCTCAGGCTGTTTCCTCCTCAGCACGGTGGCAGAAGCAGCCATCGCCAGGCAGCAGCGACAGCCTTGCCTGGTGTCTCTCGCGCCGAAATGCACAAGCAGCAGCTGGGAAGGGAAAATGACCTCCAGCAGAGGTGAGACCCTCTGGCTCCAAGGGGACTGCGCTGATTTCCACCACAGGAGGATTTGTCCCACCCAACCCCAGTGTGGAGGGACAAATCAAAACACACGTCCCTTGGAGGGCTGGAGCTCAAGTCACCATTTGCCTGTCTGGAGCAGGATAATTTGTCAGACACCAGCTGCTGTGAGCTCTGTCCTCTTGGGCACACTTGTTATTATGTTACAGTCTGCCTGAAGAATGTGGGATGCCGCGGAAGGGAAAACGATTGCAACCCCATTTGCACAAATAATCTGAGGACTTCTTTATGTGAGAGCTTCTATCGTGTGCAGTGTGTCCATAAAGCAATGGCCAGCGTTAGGAGGGAAAAGGGGAGGAAAAAAAAAAATGGGAGAGGGGGAAGGAGAAGGAAAAGAGGAAAAAAGCAGGCTTGTAATGCTGGAGAAGTGCTTTTGTGGCCACACAATTTGATTTAAGACCAGATGGAAGTGGTCCCCCCCGCTCGCCTGCTCCCTTGTTGCGTCTCCCCCGTCTCTGAAAGAGTTACTCGGGAGGATTTCAAGGGTAGGTTTCTAGAGCGACACCATGTCTAATTATGTACAAGATGGAATGAAAAGGTGTAGGCCTGTCTTTCCAGCTCAGAAAAAAATGTGGTGTCCTGCGAATAAGAAATGAACAGACTGACCTTTTCAGAGCTGCTGAAAGAGAAAACCAGATGTATTCCTCAAGAGTCACTATGACTGAAGGGTGATAAAGGCTTGCATTGTGCACTTGAATAAAAGGAAAGCTAACCAGAAAACAGCAGCTGATAATAGTCAGGCCAGGCTGTGCTATTGTCCAAGGCACAAATGTTCAGCATTGGCCTAGACCACACTGCTGGTATATACAGCGCAGACTTGGGGGAGAAAAAAAACGGGGGAAAAAGAGGCAGCTTTTTTAATCCTGTTACCTACAGGAGATTGCGTGAAACTGCTAGCAGTTCTAAGACCACAGAGGAAGAAAATGATCTGGGATCCTTTCCCCACCACACACAAACACAAACATACACATGCTCCACTTCTAACATTATGTTCCTGTAAGATCTGAATCTAACCATCTGCCAAATGAATAGACAAAACCCAGCTTGTCTTCCAGGGTTCAGATGTAAGGGGGTGGATAAAGAGGAAACATCACGCTGGTGAAGAGGCTGGAGCTTTCTGCACTGCAAAACAGGGTTCTCCAGAGCTCAGGACAACCAGTGAGAAACAACAATGGCTTTAATTTACCCCACGACCAGGGGCTGGGTGGGGAATGCTTGGAAGGCATGACCATCCCCCATACTGGGCAGGTCTCTGACACCGCCATAAACCCCCGAGAAAAGGCAGGGGCAGGGAATGTAGCAGGGGGAAGAAAAGAGCAACTTGGGGGGAAAAAAAAAAACAAACCAGAAAGCAAACCCTAGCCCTCAGCACTTCCCAGTCTTGGGCTGCAAACTGGCTTCTCTCTGGGCAGAAGCCACTTGCTTCAAGGCCTGCTGCTGTGACCTCTCTGGATTCTTCAGCATCACAGACCTCCAAAGAGACTCTCTGCCACTTTTGAATGTCATGTCACTGTTTGAGAACCAAGGCTGGGTCTGAGTGAGCAGATCTTGCCCATTGGAGATTGTTATTTTTAGAGCGGGCACGATAAGCTTCCGCCAGGCACCATACACAGCCAGCCACCTCCATGCAGAAGCGTAAATCAACCTCAGTGCTCGCTGCAAGACCTTGCCTTTCCTTATTTAAATATGTTCTCCAGAATAACTCTTTGGGGCTTTTATCTGTGAATGTGGTGGGAAAAGGGCTCCCCGCTCCTCACCGCCCTACCAGAAACAACAGATGTGCAAAGAAGCTATGGGGATTTTTGGTTTTGCACTGCATTGGCTTTTTGTCCTTAACAAAATTAGTTCAAGGATATTTATTGCTGGCAATGGGCACTGAGGGCTGGCCTGGTGCTTGTGAAATGAGAAGTGCTTGAGAAGATGAGTCAGGGTGTTCCCACCACAAAGTGCCTCACTTTGGCTGTCAGAAGATGAGGTGGATTTTGCTTCCTGGCTACTGGCTCTGTGACCTTGGGTGCGTCCCTTCACCTCTGCCTGCCTGCCCCAGTTGTCTCAGGACCGCGTACTCCTAAGGAAGTCCTCCAGAGCTGGAGCTGGCTGTCACAGTGCATACAGCTCCTAGCCCAGCGAAATGCATCACTCAAGAGGTGATGGAGCGGCTGTTTGTGTAAGGAAGTAATTATACCATCGCTACCAGGTACAAGTCCTCACTGATCAGTGAAGCAAAGAAACATGAGCTAAAAGAAGCACCACCAGAGAGAGGACACAGCTACCTGCCAGCTGTGCAGTCAGACAGGAGTAAGTCTATTTCCCTCCACTCTGCCTTTCCAATGTGTTTCAGCGCAAACCTGGGAAAATGACCCCAGGGAGCAGGCTATTTTGAGGCTCCTGGGCCATGGCTTTTCTGCTGTGATTACCCCAGAGGCATCTAATTAGTAGCAATAGGGCTGCCTTTCTTTCTGATCTCTGCAAGGAACCATACTGAGAAGCTACCAACTCATCTCATGCTGTACCCAAAAGACCTGTACAAGCTCCCTAGCCAGTTAGCTTTATTTTTCCTATGTCAACAAAAGTAGCAGAGATTTGGGGGGTGGAGTAGATGGACAGGAGGAGAGAGAAAGTGATTCACAGGGAAATAATGTATTCCTGCCATACATTCAGACAACTAAACAGCACATGTATACACACACGCACACACTCATGAGGCTGAGGAAGCAGGCTGAATAACTTTCAAAAGGCTTGCTGCATCTTGCTCCATGAGTGGGTATTGCTTGACTATTTCTAAGAGACAGACATTAAAATCCGCAGCACAGTCATTTAGAATTTCAAAGGATTCTTCTTCAGGGGGTGGAATACAAAAGACACCACAGTTATTCACATAATACAAGCAAGGTTGGGGAAACAGCAGCATGCCATTAGGTAAGACTGAGCAGAAAACGTTTCTGGAGAAGGCTAAGATCTATTCATTCAAAGTAAAGAAGTGACCCTAATCATTTCTTATTTATGCATTTATCTGTGTATATATGTGTAAGTGTATGTGTACGTGTATAGAGCTATTGTTGTGCAGCTATGTTTTCTACACCACTTGGAGCAGAGACTGAGAGAGTATCTGAAATGTGTACTGTGGTGCAGAAAAGAAAAGGAGGGGGAAAAAATACATATATATTCAAAATACATCACACATCATCCACGCATCTACACAAACATGCTCACATTTCTTTCACCGTGAGCTTTGGGTGTCAATCAGCAGAGAACAAACAGCGAAATGAAAACCAGGAGCTCCTTCTGTTGAGGTTTTATGATAATGTCCTCCAACATTTCCCTGTTGTTGTTTTTAATGTGCTAAACTAACTGTATGGCTGGAGCGGCAAAGAATGCAAAGCTCACACATGTAAAGCATTGTGTCCTCTGACATACTATTACACAGAAGGCTCACAGTTCCCCCCTCTCCCTCCCCTTCCTGGTGTTGATGAATTACATGAGATGAATATCACAGATCTGGGTTTTTTAAACCGTGAGCTTAGGCAGCAACAACGACTGCAAAGCAGACATCGTTGTCTGAACCCCTATTGTTTCTATTTCAGGAGCACATTGAGTGATTAGTTTGGGTAACAGCAACATCACATTACCTTCTACAGGCTGGAAATATCTTTTAAAACTGAGGCAACGCTGAAGCCATGTGATACAATACTGTAGACAGAGCCAAGTGGAATACATCAAAGAGTGCCTTGATGCAGATGTTTCATGCAGAAGAAAATTAGGTCAGAGACCACTTCAATTTCAGCTTCTGCCAGGCTTGTTTGAGAGCTTCCAGTGAATTCCTAATGAATAGCTTCTAGGGCACTTTTCTCGCATTCAGTCACAAACTGCCACAGCCAGATGAGCTTTCCATGTGGAATCTTTTCTCACTATTTAAAATACTATTACTTTGTGTTCACAGATTCCAGAATCTTCCTTACAACAATAGCAACAACTGCCCCTCCTTCATCACCCCCCAATAAAATATAAGGGAAAAGGAAAATGTAAGAAGAATAACCTATTGATATACAATGTATGCTATGGGGGGAGGGGGGCAAAAAAAAAGAAAAAAACGTCCTTTTACCAATTTTACAAGGTAAGTAAATACTTGCTAAGGGTCCTTCTCAAATGCAGGGCTTTTTGAATCTCAGGTGGTCAGACTTGTGGAGGCAAAGCAGTCTGCAGAAAACCAAGTGTTGTGTTGATGTTTTGCCTTTTTTTTCTTTTTCTTTTTTTTTTTTTATTTTTTGGATAATACAAGGAAGCTTTTCAGTGGAAGGACTTTAGGAGGGAAACAACTTTCCCCCAGTGATAAAGATGTCACATCTTGTTCTTCTTGTTCTTTACCGACCACAAGAATAATTTTTTTCTTTTTTTTGATGGCAAAGAACGAGATGCTTTAAAGATGTTTTTACAGCCTGTGCACACATCAACTGGCGCTGCCTACTCTAGCCGTTGGCCCATTGCACTTCCGACAGGAGAGCAGCGTCTGCTTCGGACCTGCGCACAAAGAGACTACACAAAGCCTTCTGAACTTCTGTTGAGCCGCAGTGCCCATCCATCTCTCTACTGAGCTCATTCCCCTTTCGTGAGTAGCTTTGGGGGCCTCTTTTGAACCTCACAACTAAAAAGCAAGTAGCAAGTGTGTTCACTAAGCAGGTTAGATCAGGCTCTTCTTAAAAGCTGAATATAACCTGAGCAGAAGAGCTTACAATTCCATACATGGCCCACATCAGGGACTCCAAGGTTATGGCACTTAGAAATATAAACAATAGCCTAGTGCCTTCCTTGTCAAGAAGAAGTCTCAAACACCCATAACGTGGGTGCCTTTACTGTGGTCCACCTTCACTTTGGAGTATAAAAGCAGTTCAGCAAGCTGTATGCCAGAGTCCAAGACTCCAGTTCAGGCCTCAGCCTGGGCAAAGGTGACCTGTTGGGTCTCAGGTACATCATTTAATCCATGTTGCCCCTGATTCTTTTTTCCTTCCTGTGGTTGGCAGGGGGCCAAATCTGAAGGTGGATTGACATCTATAATGATCAGGGTTACCTAAGGAGCTAAGCAGATGCTGGGACATGACATATAGGTAAGGTAAAGATACAAATCTGATTGTTGAGATGAGAAAAACCTTCTCACTGGTTACCACCCAGACGTGCAGGGAGGAGGATCTTGACATAGCAGCAAGGTCCAATCTGACACAGAATGAGGATCATCTCTGAATAATTTTACCTTGCAATCCTGAGTGTCCTATATGCCACCCACATGTTGCACAGGATCAAATCGAGACCAATGACTCAGACTGTCATCGGAGGGGATCCAGAAACTGACATCAGCCTCAACATGTCCAGCTGTTGTTGTTCACTGAGTCGCAGACTCATGACAGAACAGTGTGAACTCCCTTGTGTTCCCAAGGGCTTAGGTGGAACGAAAGCATAATATGAATTTGCAGCAGAACAGCCTCCATTCTACATCTCCATTTTCCTGTGCAGAACTCAGAATCCTACAGAAGTTCACAGATGTCCGCTTTTGTCCACTCCAAGCAGAACAACTGAGACCCTCACCCATCAAAGCCAGCATTTCAGAGGTGGTTTGATGTTTAGGATGCTTGCAAATTCATAGCACTGCATTAAAGTATTGGGACCTGATTTTTTAGACATTTTTCAGACCGCCTACAGATGGAATTTTCTGTTTTCTACTATGCCCAGCCATGTGCACTTGGAAATGAAGGACCACAAAACCAAGGATCATATTTGGCTTTCTAAACCCAAGTTGCTTGAGATAACCACGCAGGGTCAAGGTCAAGAATAGAGCCCTGAACTGAATGACTTATGGCAGGAACAGGACATCCCTGCTCATGTGCATATCCACTAGTTGGGACAGAACGTGACAATTTTTTGTCCCAGCAGTCACATCAACAGCCACCCTGGATATCTCTTTGGTGAACCACTTAGCTATATGATAATTAATCCTACTTCTCCAAAGGGACCAGTTGTCCACAAAATGCCCCACCTCGCTGCTCTCCTGCTGTTTGCTGACTCCGTGGCAGATCTGTGCTTCTCTTCAGAGGCTCTTATGTCTTCTGGTCCTACACCAAGGGATTTTTTTTGGGTCTCTCCTACAATCAAACCCAGCCAAGGAATTCCAAGACAGTGCAAATAAAAGCATGGTCATCTTTCTGTCACTCCATAATTTGAATTCCTAGTCTTTCACACAACTTCATGATCTCTGTATCTCTGGAATGTTTGTGCCCTTGTCCATGAGGTCGTTCTCCCACACCCTCAATTCTTAGGGCTAACCACAAAGACACAATGGCTCATCTACATGCACCTAAATGCACTTCTACCTCAAGTTCTCAGCCCTTTTAGCTCACAAATTTGTCCTATTTCATTAACTTCTCCAAGGCCTAACAGATCTCATAGGCTTTTGCAACCTCCAACTTGTCTTAAAAACCCCATCATTTGAACACCACCACACAATCCTTGCATAAGGGAAAATTAATGTAAAATACAGTTGAATTCAATTCATCATGCATATAATTGAGACACTTTTATTCCTTCATTGGTGGCTGCTAATGCACATAGGATACTGAGATGGAAAACTGCTTACAAAATTAAAACGTTCCAAAATAACCCACTTACAGGATTTTAGTTTTTCAAAGTAAACAATAAAAGATGTCTTATACCTACACCTGTTTCACACAGGGGACCACAGCAGGTCTGGCTTTAAAAGCAATGAAGCTCGCTCTTTTCTGACCACTAACTGTAGAGATGAAAGCCTTCTTTCACAGCAGAGCAGATACAACTTGGCAGTAACTATGACCACTTCTCATCAGTGTCCTGCCTGCAGTTCCAGATATGGTTGCTCTCCTTACCCATTCAGCCACTGGTATATCTAGGGGTGTTATCAGCTGCTGCAAAGTGGGTCTCTGTTATGGACAGTTTTTGATCCAGATCTGGATGGTGGCCATCACATTTATATTTTACACAGACAACTGGACAGCCTCATATAGGAACAAAAATGCCTGCTGTTTCCTAAGCAGTTACTTTTCTGTTCCTGGAGGAGCTCAGTTTCTTAGCTGTACACAGCCTCTGTTGCTCTGGGTTCTCTTGGCCATCAGCCAGGATCCAGGTAGCATCTCTGCCCTTTCCCGCAGAAGCAATGGCCAGACCATCTCTCACTGCAGGCCTGGATGGAATAGGAATGAGGGGAAAGTCTTTATCCCACATAGTGTTATCCACACAGAAAGAAAACTAGAGCACAAATGTTACTGACAATGCTGTGGCCCACAGGTGTCACCTGAATAGCAGAGGGCTTAGCCCTCCATCACAGTGGGTGAAGCCAAAGGGATCTGATATTTTTGAAACAGCCAATGTTCAATGTTTATTTTGATCACTTCATTTCCAAACACCCCCCCCGCCCCCCCTTCTATGGATACTCACTCATGCAGTCTGATTCTCAGTACTGGAGCTCAGTTAATTAAAAAAATGCCTACCATACCAATTATTTCTAGGCAAGGTTAAAAGAGTTTGCACAAAGAAAGGGAGAATCTCAAAGAAGGGAGACACATCACCCATCCCACCACCAGCACAAATGGCAAAAGTTACGTTGAATGAACTAATTCATCTGCACAACCCATTGAATTAGGAGTGTTTTTTAAATAGCCTCTTGACTGAGAATTGATGTCTCATTAATCTAAAGTATATCACAGTGAGAGCCCTAGTAATGCCAAATAGAATAACTCTCCATATTGCAGAGACTGCAGCAGAGCTTTCACAATAAATGCCTTTACATTTATTTAAGACTGCAACAAGTTTCCGCTCAAGACTCTGAAGGGCTGGTAAATATGATAACTCACCAGATTTACAAAGGTATGGGCATGCTGGGTGGGACTGCCTCAAGGGGATGTCACAAGAGCTGTGCAATGCTCAGCTGTGCAATGCTTCCAGAGTCAATGTCGCCCATGGGTGAAATGTGGCCAGTGGTCAGAGATGAAAATGATGCCTCAGTGACATCCTGGTTCCACATCTGACTGCAGCTGTCTTGTGGTGTGAGACAGGGCTTTGCTGTCCAGTTTTCCAGCAGTGAGCTGTAAGGGAAGTAGAGCTAGTTCCCCTCCAAATGTAGATGGGGATGGCAAATTCAGAAGCTGTACTCAGAAGGTCCTAGACAAAAGCTGTAAAAGGCAAAGCAGCCATCAGCAGGCAATTACACCTAAAGCTTGGCAATAACTAGCATTCTTTTCTTTTATCTTTTCTTTTAATAATCATGCTTAGATGTTTTTTCTCCAAAAACCTACTTCCTCCTCTTTTCCCCACTCCTCTACTAGCCCTTGTTGTCTGCAGAATTTCATTCAGGATCAGATATTTTAAGTTAGGGATAAGGTGGAGTTTCTGCTTCAGAAACTTAAATTTAGTTACATGCTGAAGCAGAATATTACCTCAAAATGCTTCATTATAAAAATGTTGAACCAAAATATTTGGACTTCCTCTCAGTTCTTTATTCCTTTTCTTCTCTTGGGAATGGCAGCAGGCTGGAGACACAAATCTGCTAATAATTTGAAACACTAATTTGACAAGTAAGTGAACTTAAAAATGTTCCCATATATAATGATGTCTGGGTGGAGCTGGTATCAAGGCCTGTTCACCAAAATGTACGGAGATTTAAGGCTTCACAGGGACTGACAGGACTGGCTGAAGCGCTTGGGAAAGAAGGAATGGTAGCAGCAGCAGGGACTCAAGAGACACAACAGACCTAGAGAAGCCTCTTTGCCAGCCAAGAAAATTGCAGAAGTGTCCCAGTGCCTGTGCAGGAGCCTGCTGACCATCACATGTGTTGTTTTGCAGCAGTAGGCTTTCTTGCCCTCACAGCACGCTTTCCCCTGCCTCCACCTGCCATCCTCTCCCACCAGCTGCCAGGTGCTGGCACTTGCTCCAGGTGCTGGGAGCTCTTCTGGTGCATCCTTTCCAAACCAGAGAGTGGCCTGAGGTTTCACATCCAATAGACCTCCCCCGCCCTGTTTTTGGAAAGGCCCCTTAGCATCAATCTCATTGGCACAGGAACCTCTGTAGCTTGTGAAAGGTATGAAAGAGCTTGCTTAGAGCAGGGTTGAGGTAGGCACTTATCAAGTTTAGGGACTAATTGTTTTTAATTCCCTTGTGGAGGATGCTATAGGAACTCCTAGTGTTGCATGAATACCAACCCAAGAGACTACTAATACAACAATGAAGGGCTCCTCCAGGCTTTTACCTGGTTTTTGCTCTAATCCTTCCTTTACCTTAGTGTGTATGGGCTTTGAATCCGGGCATAGGCGATTCTTTTTGTCCAGTGTCTGAGAGGCACTATTTTCATGATTTTCTACCAGTTGCAGCCCTTGGGGTGCTGGAATATGCCGAGACCCAGACACAGCTTGCATGGGCATGGCTGAAGGGCCGTTCACCATTTTGGCAGTCATGACTGGATTTGAGTCATCTTTTGAGGACCTGGAAAAACTCTGAATAAAAGACATATGCTATATAGGCTGGAAGTGAGTGATCAAGAAAAATCACACTAGGTCTCCTCATTCATAAGTAACTGTCCAGTTCACTACAGGCCTTTTTTTTGTTTTATTGAGAAGGAACTGTTGAGTTGCTTGCCACAGTCACAATTGGGAAGGATAACAGTAAAATGACAGCAGGGAAGAACTTTGACATCCCCCAGAGATGTAAGGGGTAGAAACATGGGCACACTATCACAGGCAATCTGGTGTCATAACTCTGGATGAGGCGAATTTTTGGAGAGCCAGAGAAGAAACAGGCCTTTCCGCCTTGCCAAGCAGCAACTGCTGCTGTGCTTTCTTGGTCACTGACTACAGATAAACCTAAACCTTTGGCTGAAACCAGGAAGAGCAGTGAGAGGGGCCCAAAGCACATTTCCAGAAGCTAATGATCTTCTTGCAAAGAGCAGCAATCTTCCTACTCCTTCTGCAGCGAGTGTCTTGGTGCCCTGATGGATCCCCTTCCATGCACTTAACTATTGACTGCCCCCTTTTATCCCTACAGACCCCTCATACAGTGAAGTTTAAAAAGTCAAGTCATAGGACATACATAAGTGACAAAGGATGCCAACAATGTCATCATACCATCACTGCCAAGTACCTAAGGTCTAGCTATAATGCAAACACACTTTTCAAAACTCCCAACTAAGTCAGCCGCTCCAAAGACAGGATACATTCCCTCCAAGCATTAACTCGTTGCTAAGTACTGTAAGTCAACAGTTGGCTTCCTGCCTTCCTTTTAAGCTATCTGCCATCAAAACATGTCAGAATGGAGAAACATCAATGGTTGTCTGGTAAACAAAAGCAGATTTTTTTTTCCTTAGCCTTTCCTGTTGGCCATCTCCTTTGCATCAGCTCCTCACTGTGCTGTTATCAAACACGTGTTGGATGATACTTTATAAGGGGAGGGATCCTAAATGGAAGAGTGCAACTTAACCAGTTTTGAGCAAACCTGTGTAACAAAAAGCTGAGGCATCCCAGAAATTCCTGCCCCATCTTGTTTTGGAGTAGGCGAACCCTGCTACATAAGTGCCTAGTGTTGATCCTTCAAGTACATGTGAAAACAGCAGTAGCTCTAGTGTATCACAATTTATCACCACTAATTTATCATCATACTCTTGACAACAACAGAGAGACTGGAGCAATATCCTATATGGTACAAAGCTAGCCAGTGCGTGAGACCTTCCCCTGTGTCAGTAGGTCACTGAGAAATAGGACATCATTGTTCTGGAAATTCAGGAACAATCTCACAGGAACTGAGAGAGTAGTTGAGTAGAGGAAGAGATGCAACTTTAGCAAGGACAATTTTTTTCCTGGGCATATGGTATTTAATATACAGTGATTCCTGATTCTAAGTACTAGCAGGTTCTTTGGAGGTAGTTGTATCAGTGTCCTTATTATTCCAAGAGAAAAAAGGTCCTTTTTTTTTATTTCCTTGAAGAAAATGCCAGAAAGGACCCAGAAATAGTTAAGAACTATCTAGGTAGATGCTTCCACTTGGCTTCAGAAGTCTATAAATAAGCAGATTATACAGATAGTTGGAAATGGGTCAGTCATCATTACTGATAATCCAAGGCTTATAAAATGAACAATAGGACCTATGGGCAGTAACAGCAAGCACTGACCAGGCAAAAACTAAGAAATAGAAATTGCTAAAAGGTAACATTCAATCTTTGATGATACTCTATGTCATCTGATTGACTCCATTTGTGAGCCAGAATTTATTCTGTAAAAGATAAATTGGTAGAGGGGACTAGGAATGAGAGGGAGCGATCAACAAGTTAAGCTCTAGCAGTTTGTATGAACACCTCTGCAGCTGACTAGTTACAACCTTCTGTTCACAATATATTATAAATACAGCTAGGTGTAGCAGGACTGGGAAAAGGCTTATGGTATTGGTAATGTAATGCAAACGTCTGTTAAAGACAGTAAATGCAGTTACAAACACAGACAGTTTAAGGTCCAGCTCTGTCTCCCATATGTAGCAGGGACCACACACAGCTTAGATTTTCACAAAGCCCACAGAGAAAGTTAGTAACTGAATAATACTTTGCAAGTAAACAGTTTGGTACAAACACCAAATCCTAGTTCCAGGCATATCATTGTGAACTTGTACAAACCTCTCAGAAGTCAGGAGGTTTTTTTAAATGTATTTAATTTGATTTGTCTTTTGGAATATGAAGCTTCTTTAACCCAGAATTTCAGGCCAATTCACCCAGAAAATCTGGCTTTTGACTAGGTTTGGAAGGGACTAGGCAGCCTTGGTAGAGAAAAATAAGAAAGAACTTGGTCAGCCTCTCTGATTACCTGTGTGGACTGGTCCTGCTATGTTGGAGACAAAATGCCTGTTCACTTTGTTGCTTTTGCACAGGCTAGTAGTCTTGGTTTCAAAGTACCTCATGAATCCAGGTCAACAAATGAGCCCTGGAACTGAAACAAGTCCAGCACAATGCAATAGCTTCAGGGTGTAGTCATGAACACTGACTGAGCCATGCACAAAATATTTTCCCTATTCCTTGATGTCATTGCACTTGGAGGAGGTTTTGGGAGGGAGAGGTATCAAAACCTCTCTGGGACCTCCCTGGCCCACTCAGCCACATGGTTGAAGGTTTTCCAGTCCCACAGCCCAAAAGAGACTGATATGATCACAGTCATGTTTGCCTGCTTTTGACTCCACAGGTGGAACGAGTGCATATGTATTTGCAGCTGAGTGAGTTCAGAAAAGTCCTCAGCATGAGTCTGTAGCAAGGCTTATTTTCATGCCTCTGGACCCACAAGAACATGCCTTAAACATGTGGTCACCCAGCTCACGGCTTACTTGCACAACAAAATCATTTACTCGTTTTAAGCACGTGAATTCTTTCCTGACATGTTGGCAGTCTTGAAGTCAGAAGGGAACTGAAGACCTCTCCCTCTGAAAAACATCAAGCTGACTTGCAAACTACCATACCACACTATCATTTCCTCTGCCAGAAGAGATGAAATACAAGGCCAGCTAATGCTTTACCAAAGGGCTGCTTGGTAAGATCTCATAATAGGGAACGGTTAGATATCTCATCTGTTCATTCCGTGAGAGAGATGAGGTGGAAAGGCTGCTGCACAGGGCAGCTTGCCTCTGCTCAGCTCTGGCCTCTAAGACCTTTCTGGTCTTTGAAAGCAGTGACTGTAAGGGGACACAACTCACCCCAGCCAGAGTGATCAAAGCAGCATCAGGCTGAAGAACCACAATAAAAAGACACTGCAAAGACATTGATCTACAGGCTTGAAGGAATGAGTTTCAGTCACTGCTGGTTTCCACAAATGTGTTTAGAAGGAGAAATTATCATCTTTTTGTATTGTTTTTTATTGTTTTGCTCCAGGTGGGCTTCTTTAAATTTTTGTTTTCCTTGATATGGCTCCACCTCTCAATAAAGCTGATTCTTTTCCTGATATATCTGTTACTCTTCTTATATCTCAGGCTAGTGAGGCTCTCTCATTTACTGTTTTCTTGACTTTTCCCATGCAATAATTGGTGGTATCATAAAGGGTTATTAAATTGTTCACTCTTGCCTCTTTCTTCTCAGCTTCTTAAAGACACACCCTAAATTATGCAGTCCCCTCTCAGAGGTGAGGCTACTTTCTCCACTGCCAGAGTTTTCAGATTCTATATCCTTATTCTTGGCAATCTCCATATTGTAAACCACAGCCTCCATGTGGATCATTCCCAGATCAACCACACTGATTGCTCTCTTCTCTCTGAACTCAAAGTATGTCTGAAAACATTTCCTGAATATTCTGCCACCATGTAAAATGTAGCCTCTCCAAAACCACCATTGAAACTACCTTGCATTT
>VYZW01032097.1:2456-26846 GCA_013401315.1 Balaeniceps rex
CTTTCAAGACAGTGGATTAAATGAGGAAGGTTTTGGTTAAATCTAGTTGTCCCATTAGAAAGAGCGATTATGCAATTTTAAAAGTATTTTGGGACCAGTGACCTCAGTTCTTAGTGCTGGTCATCCCTGCATTCACTGAAGTGCAAAGTCTAGCTTTGTATATGGCATTTGTTTGACTGGGCAGTCAGCCCTGGCTTAATCCGTAACACAGACTCTGTCCAAGGAAGGCTTGGACTGAATTTACTTTAAGGAATGAATACACGCAATGATATCCTTGCACTCTACGTCCTCCTCCTTCATTCATACCAAGTGGGAAACCGGACAGCATGTATACCAGCTCCTGCCTGGCTGTCCCACAGGGTAGGAACAGCATAGGGAATGCTGAGTCATGTCAGACCTCACCCTGGTGGGACACACGTTTTGTGTAATGTTGCTGGAATGGTTTACCCCTTTACAACCAAATTAAAAATACTTCTAAACTGGCTGTTATTATCCCCCCTTACCCCTCATGTTTATTGGTATCTGCATGTGTTTGTTTACAGAAAGCTGTTTACATTGTGCTTCCTACCATTTCAGATGTCTTGTGATCAACTCTCACCCACAGGTCATTTGATAAAAATCAGTGATGCAGAGATCTGGGTCAAACATGCCTTTGTGCAGCACATCATTTTCTCCTTGATCTGTGACCTAGAGATCATACTGAAAAGGCCATGATTTAAAAGAACTAAATTTGGGCGAGATTGATTTTGGTATTTTCCAGAGGAAGAATTCAGTGTTTCAGGAGTTTTATATCCAACATGGCAGGATAGAGAAAAGGAAAAATAAGGTAGTGGTTAGAAACTTTTGTGTTTTCAGACCATCTTGCTGGTTTCCTCTGCTTGAATTTAAACACTGTGAGATTCTAGGCAATTTTGGTTTTGAAGCTCCCCACCCCCTTAGTTAACTCTTTGTCAAGGGTTCAGTTTCACATGGTTGTCTTGGTGACTGTTAAGAGACATGTTCCTTGTCTTCAGTCTACTATATATTTTTTCAGTTTCAATTCAGACCATCAGGTCACTCTGCCTGTGAGTAGGTAGCTGGTCTTGATGTCTTGCATTTAAAACCTCTTTTGGAAGGATTGCTGTTTTTCTGAGTCACTATACTGAGCTGACTGTGCAAACAGGAGAGTGAACCGGAATAGCTGTGATTTCCAGTATCACGAGGACTGTTCAAGTCCTTCTTAAGGCTTAAGGTTGTAATCTTTCTCCCTCTGTCATCATCCTCTCCTGGAGCTTTTTCCCCACCATACTGTGGAAACTTTTTTTTTTTTAAAAAAAACATGATCTTTAAATCTGGCAAGTCATTCAAAGGTAATGCCAGTCATTAGCTAGAACAAGCATATGCTGCTTAGTCATGAAGTGACACACATCCCAAGGGAATGTTCCAGCTCCCGNGAGTGCAGTTCATATTTTGCTTTAATGGATGTGTAGTTATTTATGCAAAGCTATATAAAGTTATTTAAACAGCTTACCTAATAGAGACTTACCCAAGAACAGCCTGTGCTACACAGAGTTACAGACCCCTGGGTTAAAGTCCAGTTTAAGCACCTGAAACAAGGTCTTCCATGGTAGCTGTAAATACTCTAACCACTAAGCTAATATGAGAAGATAAGTGCTAAACATACAGGGGAAACAAAATCTTGTTTTGGCTTCTGCCAGTACTATGTATAGCTTAGGGATGTTCAGAGCTGACCTACAGGCTCCAGTTGTCCTGGTGAACGTGCTGGAGGAAGAGCCTGGTTGAAGGCTTCTGCTTTGAGACTTCAGGGGTTTGCTTCAGCCGGTGACGTACCTATGGAGTGATGCTAGGAGGGGTTTGAGAACATCAAATCAGGAAAGTGTACCTACCTGCAGGGTTAGAAAGCAGCTTTTGCAGAAATCAATAGTGCTTATAGTGGCCTTAGTCATCTAGTATCACTCGATGTTGGAGCTTTTCTTCTGTATTTGTATGTTGTTTAGGTTGGAGTTAATGATACAGGAAGGGATTAATTATACGTGTCCCAGTATTGTCATTTCAGAATGAAACCCAAAAAAAGTAAAATGGTCCTTGAAGCATTCATGAAAGTATCTCAGTGTCTTAGGGAATAAACAGATCTACATAACTCTTTTCAGATTTTTAGGTTCTTGTTCATAAGAAAGAAACACTTATTCTTGTTCCTGGATGCTTCTTGACCCATTTGAAAATGTGACTAGAAAAAAGACTGAGTGACTGCATTTCAACTAAAGATATAATCATAGTAAGCTTGAGGGAACACGACCTAACAGCCAGGTTTTTTTTGCTCTCAGGAGCATTTTCATAGACTCTGGAAGTCAGGAAAATATATCAGCTTTGCAGCATGGACAGAAGACCAGTAAAGCAATTGCTTTATTTCAGTCTTGGTAGGCAGTAGGAAGCTGGGCAACCTTTTTGGAGAAAACCGCCAGGCTGTACTCGCTCACTGCCTAGAGCAGTATAACTTGATAGATCCAAGGGCTGCGTGGAGCTCTCTAGAGCAAAACCAACTGCTTAAATTCAGTCTGCTACTAAGTAAGTAACCCATGCAGATTCAAAGCACAAACCTTTGATGCATTAAATCAACTTTTTCCAGGTCTTCGTTTGCTCAGTTACCTGGGGTAAATGCAAAGTGGATTTAGTGTCATTGTTTCAGACTTGTGATGAATTAAATCAGGATGTGAAATCAGGATGTGGCCTAAACCATAGCAAGTACAACATATTTTTCCACAGTTCTCTTTTCAGTGCTTATTTCAGTTTATGCTGACAAATATTGCATGCTTTCTTTACTTGTCTTTTGCACAGTTTTTTTTTAAAAAAGTATGATTGATGTTTAGGCCTGACTTAATGATTTGAGTTGGAAGTTTTTTTCCCTTGCCTCAGCAACAGCAGAGTAGAGGTAGGACAGGATTAGGATACATAATTACATGTAAAAATAAATTAGTTCAGTCACTATTTTGGGAAGGCACTGCATGCTGCTCCTTGATATATTTATGGATATTAATTTTTCATAGTTTCTAACATGAAGGCTCGCAAACACTCCCCACATCCATGCCTTTCTTCTGACAGCACCCTTGAGCAGTGGGACTGTACAGCCAAGCTGCTCTAGTACATCAGTTGTCTCAGTTGCAAGGCAAAGCCAACACAGCTTTCAGTTAAACCTTCAAAGGGCCCTATGGCATCCTTGATTTGCACAATGTGCAGGTAGGGGTCATGTCTGCAGTTGTGGTCTTTGGGAAGGGTCTCAGTACCACTGCCTCTGAACAAGGACAGTTTTCCTGGGGGTAAGCAGTGAGGTTGGGTGTTTCTGGGGAAGATGTTTAGGGAACAGGGGCTGAAACTATCACAGACTTTTGCATGCAAGGCAAAACCTTATAAGCAGTGTGCCACCCCTGCTCTACAGAACTGGGGAGAGGTCTATGGCTCGGCTAGAGCCAGGACAGCCACGTGGGAACACCTCACATGAAACCTGGTTGAAGGAGGGTCTGTACCTCCTGGTGGAGGGAGCAGGTCTGGGAGAAACTGGCCTAGCCAGAGCTTCCCCCTCATCTGGTACACTGAGCTCTCCTCCACCAGAAGTAGTGGTCTTGTTGGTGATTCCTCCTCTGTAAGAAAGGCACAGTGGCATCTCAACAGGGAGAATTTTCTTCACCTGCCAGAGGGGAGAGAGAATAACAGGGGCCTACACTGTTGACTCCATGTAGGCAAGACAGGTCTTATAGGCATGGCTTTGCTCTACAGACCTGCATTGGGTGTTTGGCCTGGTGAGTGTGAAAGGTCTTACCTTCCCTAGTGGGATGCTTTGCATGCAGTGGTGATGTAGGAGGTTCTTCCAGAGCAGCCAAAGCAACAAACCCAGCAGCACCCCATGCGTGTCCCCTTTGCCCTCTATGTGTGTGGTGAGGTACTGGAACAGGTTGCCCAGAGAGGTTGTGGATGCCCCACATGTGGATGTGAAGTGTTCATGATCAGGTTGGATGGGGCTTTGAGCAACCTGGTCTACTGGAAGGTGTCCCTGACCATGGCAGGGGAGGTTGGAAGTAGGTGATCTTTAAAGCTCCCTTCCAACCCAAACCATTCTATGATTCTATGATCTGTGATAATTAGCTGCTCACCACCAACAGGATTTTGATGGAAAACTTTTAAATAAAGGTTGTGGAAGAAGTATTTGCCTAGGTGCAGAATGCTAGTTTAGTAGAATGGCAGTGTAATATATTAAAGTAGTCTTGCCCAGGAATGCTGGATGCATTAAAGATTACCTTGGTACTCTAAGTTGTTAAACTAGGTGTCTGTGGAAAGAGAAGCAAATTCTGTGTTCAGTACCTTGGCCTTTGCTGTACAATGCATCCAGCAACATTAATGTTTACCTTGTACATTATTTTCTCTGGTTTGGAAATGCAAATATGTACTCATAGCTATAAGATCATGTTAATTTTATCAGGAGATCCAGTCTGCCAAATCTTGCCATTGGACTATTGCCGTGGTCATGACTTATAATCAAAGAGATTTTGGCTATGCCATGAAATAGGATTCCAGTGAGATTGGTCAAATATATAATAGATGAGACCTTGAACTGAAGAGATGTAGTGAGTCAGAGTGATTTGGTAAGTGACATGTTTTTCACTGTGCCTGTATAAGAGAATGACTAAGAAACCCAAACCCCAGTATGAGTATGCAAATAAAAAGGGAAAAACCCTTTGCTCATATCCTGACCAAATGGGAACAGTCCAGGTCCAGTATTTGGATCTCCATTTTGCCAGCCCTTTTTCTAATGTTCAGAGATCTGCACCAAAATAAATGGTATTCTACGGTTCTGTTCCAGCCTGTCAGCCACAATGTCCATAGATTAAAGAACAGCAGGAACACTGACAGCAACAAAATACTTCCAGTCTGAGGTAGAAATAATTTTTAAACAAAAGGAGGAGAAATATTTCTCCTTTGGACTCAGACCACAAATGGGATGTCTCAAGTACATGAAGTTAGAGTTTAAAATGGAGATCTGCAAATAATTTCAGCTATATGGCTTTTGCTGCACACATTCTAACACAGAGTGCTTGCTGCAGCAATAGTGCTGTGCAGGAATTACTTGCAAAAATAACTTCTCTCTCTCTGTTCATATTCATCAGTCATCATTAAAGGGCTCCTGTAACATTAAATGCAAGTCTGCTGTTAAAGTGATGGTTGTAATGAGAGAAGGAAAAGATACTGGGTTAACATCTGAATAAACAGGAGATGATCCATGAGTGACTGATCAAGATTATTTTCACCCATCATTGTTTTAATGTGCAAGTTGAAAGTTTTCTTAGTAAAGAGAGAGCAGCTTTGGGAGATGACTGAACTTGTAGTGAAATATCATTTTAATATTTGGCTAAGCAGAAAAGCCTTATTTTAAGTTTGGAGGGGGACAGCTTAAACAGCAAACTATTTTGCTGCTACTGTTCCACTCAGGCAAATTTTCAAAGTGTAATCAAAACCATATCCATCATATAGCTTGTATTTTCCCTGTCCTTGCCAAAAATATTTCTGTGTAAATCAAATGTTTTTCTTTCTAACCAGAAAGAGTGCTATGACCTCCAGAGGGCACCCAGCCAGAAACTCTTCAGTTTTAATCTGAGCTCCTATGTGCCTTTTTAGCTTGTTTCCCTTCTCTGAAGGGCAGCAATAGCTGCCTACATAACTTCTCATCTCTCAGGATGAGTCCTCATTCTTGTCTGGAATGTGGAAGGGAGCGGGGAGCCAGGAGAGCCCATCGGGTCCAATATTTGGGCAGCCACTGAGGAGGGAGGAGGAGCTGTTGAAGTCCCACTGTGTCAGGTCCTCTGTGCATGAATGCTGACAGGCAGTACCTGACTGAGATTTGGGTGCCATGTCAGTATTACTGTTTTCTGGACTTGGTTATATATTTTGTGAATACGGGAGGATTTCTACCTGCATGTCTCCACTGGATCTACTTGCCATCTAGGTCCTCAGCCACCTTTAGCATTTTCTTCACTGCATTTGTAGCGTTTGTCCTCTCCTGAGCCCTGCTAGTTTACTCAGTAGCTATATACAGCCATCTGCTGTAGGACCTTACTGGCGGTATAGGTGTCTCTGCCTCTGAAAGCCCGTGCAGGATAGCAAAACAGTGCTAACCAGCCTAAAGTCCTGGTCTTAGTCACGTAATGATATTGCAACACAGCCTTTGACAACAAAACCTATACACAGGAAACTATTTTGTGTAGCAAATATTTATCCTGCATATTCCTTTAGGTCACAATTTTACCTTTAAATGCTCTGTATGACACATTTATGTCTGTACAATTAACATACAGTGTTAATTGAAATCTGTGGAGTCACTTCCAGGGTAAGAATGAATCTGCATGAGTAAGGATGACAAATGGCTTCATAACATTTAAGAGGCAAAGCGAGCAAAGATTAGAAACAGGGCAGTGCCATCCCTGCCAGGTAAGTCTGTCACCTTCTCTCACCAGTTGCAGGAGTTTGCAGCTGGTTCCCAACTCACCTGCCCTGGCCACAGCCCATGTGCTGTGCTTACCTGGTCCCTCCCCAGGACCTGTGCCCTGTGCAGCACTGCTGATCGCGGCTGTTGCCTCTTGCAGTGCCAAACCACGAGCTCCACAGGCTGTTTGTCCATCCATCCCTCATTCCTCATCTGCTGGCACCCTTCGGTTGATAACACCCCCCTTCCCCGCAAACCTTTGCCTTTAGCTTTCCCAGCCTCCATCCTCTGTCCCCGGGGGCAGCACATAAAGGACAGCCCTCATTAGAGGGAAAAGAGGAGGCTTGATCTACACGCCTATTTTCTAGGTAGAAAAAGCAAGGGGGCGCAGAAGACAGTAAAATTTTAACTTGATGGTGTTACTTTATTTTTTGTGCGTGTTAGTTGCACACGCATCTGAATGGATTGTGCCAGCTGTATGGATAGCAAAACTTCTGGTTTCCGGGAAGTTTCCTACTTTTGCTTTAAAATGGCTGTCAGAGTTCTGGGGTTAAATTGTTAAAACTGACCACAGAGGAGCGGAATAACTGCAAACTCTTGATTTCCACATGAGATATTAAGTAAACTTCTCAGTGAAGGAAATTACCAGAACTGACAAGTGGTTTGATCTGAATTCTTCTTTGTGGTTTCTTTTGTCTCAGCCTGGTTATGCTCCATACAGTCAGTTCTGTCCTTGCCCTCACTGGGAATGATTCTCTTGCTTGTCTCCCAAAACTGCTCCTGGGCTCACCTACCCAATGCTCCTTTGTTCTGTATGTTTTTCCATCGTCTCACCACTCAGAAAATGACCAGCCAGTGCCTTTCTGAACATACTTGTTCCTATTTCAGCCAGATTTCACCATCTTGTTCCATCCCTTGCTAACCTTTCTCCTCTAGCCATTACGAGCATGAACAGTTATATTTGGCCTATTGGTATCTCCTTTCAAGACCAAGAACTTTCTCCACACCTCAAGGTATTGCAGCACAAAGTAATTTGGGATTCTCAAGTAGAAAAGATGAAGACAATAGCTTCCCTCATCTGTCAGATATACTGATGCCACACTATTCTACAGTGCTCTCAGCAGCACACTAATTTCTGTCATTCACTGCTATCAGAAGACACTAATAATCCCGATTCCCTTTTCAATACCAGTAACTTTTGTCTCTCTGCTCGGCTTGTCTTCCCCATTTGGTCTTTTTCCTAAGCCACATGCAAAGAATTTTGATCTTTGTATTAATCTAAATTCTCTCCTTCCTTCAAAACCCCCCCACCAACTTCTACTACTACTAGTTTGCCTCCCTCTGACTCGTACCAGTCAGCTCTTATGCCTTTCCATCACTTAAGAAACCCCCCTATAACGTTTGGTCTGGGCTCTCTGTCATCACTATTATTGCCCATCGCAGAGATTTCCTGAGCTCGCGCTGTAGCGGGAGCCCCTCTGCACTCTCCTCTGATCAATCGCTCCTTTCATGTTGACAGTCTGACTGCTTCCTGTTGAATCTCAAAAGCTCTCTTTTTAGCGAGCGAATCATGAAAGCACCTTTGTTTCATCTTTCTAGGTTTTTCACCAAAAACACAGTTGAAACTAATTTTAACCTTTATTAATCTCTCGCAGTAGGTAATTAGTAACAGTATTACTAATGCTTTCCTTTCTCTTGATAATTTTTATGTGTTCTTGAACTTGGTACCACCTTGTCTACTAATTATTGCTTATATACTAGTTATGCAGGCATCTTCCCCGTTAGGATACCTGCTTCCCTTAGTCCATAGCGATTCCCTTTTAGTACCATGACTTCTCTTCCCTGGCAGTCCAGAAAGGTCATATCGGACTGTGATGTTTGGTCCTAATTCTTTCTCCTCTGCAATCATGTCAGCTTACACCAAAAAGTATTTCAGTTGGGTATATTCTGACTGCTTGGACTGGATGAGGAGCTGTGAACAGCTTATCTTGTGCCGTTCTGTGGATTCACAGAGCTTAGATAGAAACTGGGACTAGAAAAGTGTGGAATGTGGCACAGGCTGACATCACTGAAATTGGCTTAGAAAGCTGAGAAGAGGCAGGCTTGTATAGAGATGTGCCAGAAGGGGAATCTGCCGACTTGCATAGCACCAAAGCTAAGAGCAGGATGTCTTGGGATGCAGTAGATATGTAAAGGGCTGCCTGGGTCAGACAGCTGAAAATGGACCCGGCTGGAGCGTGGGATAGGCTCAATGTACCGATTTCAGACAATTTAAAAGAAAGAGATTTGCAAACAAGCAGGCTTGTTGCATAACTTAGACATACATCGGAGAATGAACCACTGGATCAATGCCTTGCCACTGATGGAACCACAGATGTGGAGCCTGAACCAGTTCACTTTCATGACTTGCTATACCCATGCTACTTCTGCCAGGATCTGGGGTAGGGACAGATGAATTCTCCCGCAGTACGCTGTAAAAACATTGACAACAAGCTACACAACTTGCTGCAATGTTACAAACCCTAAGCACCACATCTGGAAAAAATGGAACAGGGTGAATGCATGACTTCATTCACGCAGGCACTTGTACACTCCCTTTCTGCTAGTGCTTGACCATTATCCTGTCGTTCTCTGTTATGGTAAGCTAATGCAATGGGAGCGTATTGAAGGTGTCCCTCTCTCAAATTAATCCCGTACCAGAGAGGCAGACTGGCTGGGGAGCTGAGGGCAGGGAAAATCCGTGCAGGGAAAAGCAGCATTATTGAAAGGCATGGAGTCCTGTGTGTTGGCATGCTTGGGCTGTGGCATAACAGCTCTGCTGAGAGCGAGCTAAAAATTGGCAAGACTGGTGTCTGAGGGTGGGGTCGGGCAGGAACCTGAGCAGAAGCAGGCATAATGTGTAGCACAGACTTGGTATGTTCCTATGTACCATCCCCTTTCCTCCTACCTTTTATAGTTATTTAGGCTTGGCAAATGCTAATCCTCTAAATTGGGCTTAAAACTTGAAACATTGCTTCAGGTGCTTTGGCACTGAAGACGATTCTAAGAGTCTGAGGAGCTCTTCCACGATTTTCCACACGTCATAGGCCTAGGCTGTACCTGCCATATTATAGGGCTTTGGCCATCTTTCTGTTGAATATTTAAGGACCCTTTGAAGAGGGCTCAGGTCAAGAGAGAGAATGCATAAGAGCTGTACATTGCAGGTGTTTTACCAGGAAAGGCAGGTCCAGATTTGCCCTGTGACCTTTCCCCAGCTGGGGGAATTTTTGATGTGCAGTTGCTTCCTGAGTTATGCAGTGAAGGAGTCCATCCCTTGCCCACACACACCTCAGCCTCATCAGCAATCAGTTATAGCTGTGATGGAGGTTACACTTGTGCTGCACTGGATGTGTAGTGGAGGAGACTGTAGATGAAGGGCAGAAAAGACTTATCTTTCAGTCAAGCCCCCATTGCCTGTGTGTTCTCAAAACCTACAGATACTGACTAGAAGTCTAGACACAAGTGGAACTGAAGTGTGTAGACAGCCTCTTTCTCTTACCTATGTCCTTGCAGAACACAGTATCCAAACCTAATTTACAGAAAATCAGGAAACCAGCACCTTAACTCTGCATTTCCATTAAATCCAGACAGAACAGTTGCCCTATTAAAAAAAAAAAAAAAAAAANCAATTTTTGCATTCCCATCCACCCTCCAGGTAGCCCCATTTCACTGGGGCTTATTTGCAATGACCTCTGGACAGACTGGATCATGCTGCCATTTGGGGATTTTATCCTTAGGAAGAGGACCTGTTAAGAGTTCCTTTTCTTTTATATAATTTTCTGTTCACAGAGTCATAACATCTATTCATACACCAGACCTTCACAAATGAGAATAACGTATTCCTTGAAGTAGGACATGTTTAAAATGCAATAACCCTTAATAACTCAGACCCTATGTTAGGAATTGCCGTAATGATTAATGCAGCATATGAAGTCCCATCACCCAGTTTGTGTCTGCAGTTCACCAGTACTATATCCAATAAAAAGATAAAATTTTTATGCAAAAATGAAACTGATGTCAACCATCCTGCTAGGAAGGGAAACCTCTTAACTGGACAAAAAGAAATGCCAATAATAAGGGTATGTACAAAGTAGAAAAGGAGGTGGAAAAATAAAATAATTCTGAACCCACTTTTACAGTTCAGTAACAAGGACACTTCCTAGGAGAGAAGGCAAGCCTGGCTTCTTCTGAGGAATTCTTTGCTTTGAACACAATGTACAGACTGTGTTGGGCCTCACACTGAAGAAGTCCAATGCCAAGTTCTTCAGAAACTTCTAGAGTTACAGAGCCAGGCACATATGCTGTCTCTTTCTGCCTTGTCCTCCCAGGAATCTGACCCTCCTTCAAAAGTCCAGCCTCAACAGGAAGAGTAGAAAAATGTCTCATTCTAGAACAGCTTCTGGTATAAGAGCCTTGAGCCTTCTCGGGCTCAAAAGGAAATTGCACCCAGGTTTCTACTTGCTCTATGTAAGCTCTAGATACTGAACTGGAATGCAAAAGGCACGAATCTCATCAGTCGTGATTTTGCATGAGATGCCACTGCGCTTGTGCTTAACTCAATGCTGTCCACCCTTGCTAAACATGTTCAGCATATGATTGCTGGACTCAGGTTGTGAAGGAGTGGAACACGAGTGAGGCCGAAGGACATCATCACATTGTAGACCACGTGGCTTTAGGTTGGAAATAACAATGAAGCTGTTCAGCTCAGCCTAGAACATTAGATAGTTTATGAGTCTTCTAGAAAAAAAATTTAACAGGCCGCTCCAGACAATCAGGCATGTAAGCAATTAGGACAGGAAAAGTAATGTTCACTCTGTTAAGAGTTCAAAGCCTGAGTTCAGTATGTATTGAAATCTGGAAGTTTTATGTTCCTTTGCAAAACCTGTGTGTCCATGCTTATGGGACATTGGTAGATGATGAAGTCATTTGTTACCCTAGTTATCTCGTGTTCTCAAAAACAGAAGTTCCTTTCAAGCACATTAGGATGGAAACAGATCTTTGCTTGTTAAAAAGTGAGTTGTAGGCACAGAGCCAAAATTTGCCTGTCAAACTTGCAGGAGTACTGGATTTACTTGTATGGATGTAGACTAGGATTTGGCCGATACAGCTTGTCCCAGTCCCAGATGTTTTAAATGGCAATAACATGCTGTACTCCAGCTAGCCGTTAGTGCAAGGAGCGAGGGTGTCTTGGCAGTAAGG
Organism: Balaeniceps rex; assembly: GCA_013401315.1. Lineage (NCBI taxonomy): Eukaryota > Metazoa > Chordata > Aves > Pelecaniformes > Balaenicipitidae > Balaeniceps > Balaeniceps rex. Next base: position 14,164 of record VYZW01032097.1, read on the forward strand.
TCAATAAAATGTGGTTGGACTCAGTTCCTAGGCATCTAAAAACCAGTCTTTCTGAGGCTTCGGCACTACTTTCACCTATGTGATTCATGCTCACATAGCCACCTGCAGCTGTAATTACCTGGGTTAAGTGTGAGGCTCTCTGGGAGCCTCTCTGATGGCTCTCAGTAGCTCACTAATTTGTGCTACTCCAGGAATTGATTCAGACCTCATTTCCCCTTTCTCTGGTGGAAGGTCTCTGCCTGGTGACGCATTTAACCCAGTCACCTCCAGCTACACGCACACAATGGTTCTGTCCGTTCAAGCATGGTGCCAAAGCAAGACCCCAGCATAAAACAGACTTCTTTTTGCAGCTGCAGTAGCAGAACATAATAAAAGCTGTGTAAGATGAGCTGAGCTCATTTAAGCCACAGTTTCGGACACCCGAATACAAGATGAGGTCTCTGAGGGGGCATTAGAGCTGCAGATACAGCAGAGTGCAGACCTGTAGGCTGTGCGCCACAACTGACGTTAAACAGCTAGATTACTTATTCATCCATGCATGGAAGAGTCAGCAGAAACTTCAGCACTTCCACAAGGAAACAAAATCCTTCTGGTACTTTATGAGAAGCTTTCCCTGATTCTCTGCACAACGCACCAATGTGGAAGCCTTACTGCTTGAAGCAGACAGCTGCCGNACCGTTATCGACAGGTGCCAACGCTTGCGTTTGCTCTTTCGTGATACCATGCCCATGTAATGCAGCCAAGAGCTGCATGGAGGAGCTGTGCAGACAGTGTCACAGAACGATGATTAGCAACTTGATGACAACATAAGCCAAAATGCAAGATAAAGCACAGCATGTAGTTAGCAAACAAGGTACAATTGTCTCCCTTTGTCATTAGGCTGTGGGATAAGAAAGGATGAGGCAGCCTTGGAATATTTTGGTTGCCACTTGTTATCTAGAACACTGCTAACAGAAAGCTGCTAAATCAGCCTAGCCAAAGCCAGAGGTGGAAATGATGTTCTGATTAATTAGAGAGGGCCTGTGGAAGCTGTTCAAACATAGCTTTTGTCACCTCCACTGAAAAAATGCTTATTACTTTTATTATGGAAAAGCCTTAAGACATTATATTTTCACCACCCCCGTCCCTGTTTTGCCAGACACTGTACAAACACAGAGAGAGACCTGCTCACCTTCTGGGGCTCTGGGAGCATGGTGAGCATTGGCACAGAAGTTGCTCTTCAGCCAGCTTTTTTCAGTGTAGTAAGAGGAAATACGCTTAGCCTAATAACAAAATATCTACTAAAGTAAACTCAAGAGTCTGTCTGTCTCTCTCCCAATAAAGACATAGTTTATTTCAGGAGTCCAAACTACTTCTGACTATGGATTACAGGACAGACTGGCTTTGCCCAAAGTTTCTATCTTAACTCTGCTTTTATTTATTACTTGGCTACAGTAATAGCATATTGTATAAGGTTATATAAAACAAGATTGTACTGTGCAAAGGGCCCCAATTTATTTAATCAATATGTCTCATGGTGTCTGGATGATTACATACAAAATGCCAGGGGCAAAAAAGCAATAAAAGCAACAAGACACTAGAAGTATTGTTCAGATAGCTGTGTAATAATCTTAAGCAATTTAATTTTCTGTGTTGAAAGTTAATTACTTACTTTAGGGAAAGACCAATTTAATGTCTTCAGTCAACTAAGTGGCTAAGATTCATTAAAAGGAACCCATATTACAAATACCTTCATGCCACAATGCTTTTATTTCCAGGGATAAAACTTCTCGCCCCCTACCCCCAACCAACTTCTGTTCTAAACAGATTTTATACAGTCCTTTTCTCCATAGCTTCTGGGAACAAAAGCTTGAAACAAACCTTTGTGGACTGTGTAAGAACATGCCCAGATATCACAGGTGTCTGACATCAGCTGCATGTAGCAGAGAAAAGCAAGGAGATTCACCAAATGAAAATTTTAACTGCCACAGAGATAAAATGGGGCAAACTGTATAGGAGTCATTAATGTAACATTGATTAGAGGCTGAAACTCAAGCAAACTGTACCTTTAAAAAAAAAATCCTAAAAACCTAAGAACAGCAGAGGCAGGAAATCAGCCAGAATTACGTATTGGTATGTAAAGGTAAATATTGGAAAGTTGCATAATGTTGCTGAAATGGCCTTTTTAGGTGAGCCTCACTGAATTCAGTACAATTTCCCTGTAGAAGGAAAGCCTGTGAATAGGCTTAAGGGAGGCATGGAGGGATTGGAAGGAGAAGAAATAACTAAAATAAACACACCCTAACCTGTTCATAATAACAGCATCTCCCAAATGCTTTCCTTGCTTTTATAGTCACTTTGAAAACCACCAGTAGGTAACAAAAACATTCCTGCAAAGGGTGTGTGCGAGCACTAAATCCGTCACAGGTAAGAACAATCCAGAATCAGGCACATAGGTGTAAAGTACCCTCCGAGTCTGGAAAGTGGTTGTGAAAACAAGCAGCCAGCAGCCCTCTGTTTGATATTTGCTCTTTCATAGCAACACTGGAGATCAGTGGTGGAAGAGGCATAATTACCGGCCCTGAAAACCTGGCATAGGGTAAGGTCTTCCAGGCATCACTAGTAAGAACATCAGCCAAAACAGTCTCCTGTTTTCCTAGCACACTTACCTACTGCCCTCAGATGACAGTTTTGTCACGTGTTGCCACATTGCTGTGCATCCAGGGATGTGCACAAGAATCTGATTTGACAAGATTCAGCCAAGAGCCTGAAATGTCTGAGGTACTGGCATCCCATTTGGATACTGCCAGCATTTTCAAAGCTGCCACTGAATTACTCCTTAATCCTGGAGGTGCTTGAATTTTTACTCATCAAAATTTGCAAAGCCTGCCTTACAGCTGATTAGCTGCTTTGAATCTTATCTCAATGTGAGGCCCAAGGTGTGGTACACAAAGTAGGGAAGGGAATGCCTTTCTTGCTTGAGGGCCTCAACACTTAGGCACGTGTAAAGCTTGTAACAGAAGGGGTAGATGCAGGCCCCTGACATGTGGAAGGCATTTAAGTGCTTGCATAAAGGACACGGCGGGGGGAGAGAGTGAAACATCAAATATGAAACAGAACTCTGGAAGAGCTGCTGTGGGTTGCCAAAGTAAGGGGCCACCTAAAGAGTTGACTAGGCATTGGTGTCCAGCCTCTGGAGAAGGCTGACTGCTGGGGTCTCAACTAGAGAGTCATCTCTCTGATCAGCTGCATCAGGAAATACTTCAGTGCCTCAGCCCTGTCTTCTCTCCTCTTTCTGGTATTTTAATCTTCATTAGTTTAGATGGCTACTCAGTTACCCAAATTCTGTGTCCAGAGCTTGGGGCAGAAAATTTCAGGGGCAGCAAGCGGCATGCACTGCAACAGGAACAGAGTAAAACCAAGTACTTTCAACAAGCCTCATCACTATCTTCCGATTGCTGTCCCACCCACATTGAAACTTGCCTCCAAATTCTGCTATAGCTGCTACCAGGCAGGGTTTCTGCTAATCACGCAGTTATAACTAGCACTTCATGGCAACAGTTTATCCTCCTCTCCGGGGGGTTTAGGTAGCCCATAGTCATCTTCCAGTGAGTGAATCAGAGTTCTGCATTTTTGTAGTGTATTCCTTACTCATCCTTTTGTACAAGTCTGATGACTCCTCTTTCCTCTTAGGTCCACATGTGGTAGGACATCCCCAAATACAGGTGTAACAGTGCTGCTGTTCTCTGCCTCACCTAGGCAAAGAGGCCGTGGAATAGATGGATGTGCTAAAGAGCACCAATAAACACCAGCAAGACAGATACAGTTTGCATACCTACACTTGTTACAGCAGAGAAACTAGTTACTGTTAGCTAAATTCTAAGATTATGTTAAATTAGTTACAAAAAAAGTCCAAGTCTGAAAGAAATATTGTCTTCTGACGATTGAAAATTGCATTGCGACCTTTTTATTTTTTTTTTAATTAGCAGAGGAGGAGGGCAGGCAAAGTAGAAGGGTTTAGACTCATGGCCAAGTGCCCCCGTTTGCCAACAGGATAGCAGTTTAACAGCACCATAACTTGTGTTTTGCACAACATATATGTCAGGGTCTAATAAATATACAACACATTATCCCCCGAATCAGTAAAAGAAACAGGCAAGCACTAACTACAAGTAATTTTGTTCCATTGAATTATCTTCCAAAAATGTATCACAAACTTCATGAGCTTATCTTGCTAACATGAAACTTGTCAACTCCCCTTTTAACTGACTCCAGCCCTACAGCTTTGAAGCTCGCTAGGGCTGTGGGGCATGGAGCGGAGCAGATTTCTCAGGAAATCTTGTGTATGGGTGTGGGGGGCAGCGTGCAATGATTGTGGCCTCGCTGTAGCTTTTTGCAACCATTTCCAGTGTCACAGTGACCTGCAGTTATTTGAAAAGGAAGTTTCCAGCTGCAAGTATCTTTAATTTGCAACTCTCACTTACTCAGTGAAAGAAGCCTGCTGGGACTGGTATGCGCCCCTATTAAAGTTGTGTGAATGCTTTTTTATATTTTTAAATACTCAGTTTACATGACACTTCTGATCTCGTGATGATTACATAGGAACTCTAGTTAGGTTTGCCTTTCACAGCTAATGAGTGCTACTAAAACAATTTTTATACTTAAGCAACGGGATGCGTAGAGTGGAACTAGAGATGAGTCAGCAGTTAGTTAAGGTTATTTGAATAGCAATATAAACCATGCCTGCCGCTAGGAAACAGTCCACAAAGGTCATACCAAGTGCCTAGTATTTAGACGCTACTACCCTGGTGACATGAATTCCCTTAGACTCACATTTTTTGGACCAAGCATCATTCTATTTGACATTTGGATGTTGTCATATCAAATACCCGCTACTTGGTACCCGGATGACAGGAAAGAATGCTTGACATTTTCGGTACTATTCACAGTGAGGTATGCCTGCCAGACTGACAGATGCTGCTCCCTCCCATCGAGGGAAGTTAGGCACTAAAATTAGTAACTATTAAAACAAGCACACTGAGCAAGGATCTGCTGAATCTCATCAACAAGAAATACTGAAAAGAAGGTAAGGAGTCACCACTGCTCTTTCTACAGGAGTTAGGGCTGTAATTCACAAGTAGGGACAGCACAGCTCCCAGAATGACTGCCCCTGATACAGGACAGCCGAGTTGCTCAAGGATAATCAGATGCTGAGCCACAGCAGCTTACAGCACACAACATTAAAGCAGAGTAAGGGCAGTGACAACCTTTACAAGTTATTACCTACGCTGGCGGGGAGTGTGTGTGGGGGGTGTTAGGCCAGATACAGGATGTGCGAGACAGTTCCCTGGTGAGGCACTGCTGCTCACAACAGCCCTGGAGAGGAAAACGTTTACAAACAGCCCAGGAGAGGAAACGGTTTACAAGCTAAAACTCATTTAGGTTCAGCCTTGTTGCCTCCACAACCACAGGAAACAAGCACACCAGCCCCACTCATGAATCATAGCTTTTGGGAACTTTACCTTGAAGAGCAGGAAAGTCTTTCTTCAGGTAGAATGGATCTCTTTAATGCCTTTCTGCTGGGATCACTGCCTAAGCGCCTTCATTTGCCAAAAAAGAAAGGGAAAAAAAAAGGCACAATAAGAAACACAGCTGCTTGTGATGGTTCCACCCTCCCTTATTCAATTGTTCAGTGGTTTAACATTCAGCCTGAATGTTGCAGACCTACTTTTAATTCTCTCTTCTAGCTGAGAGGATTCAAGGCCACATTGTTCCAGCCCTCTACTCCAGTGACCTAGCTACAAAACAACTGAATTAATAAAAAAAAAAAAAAAAAAAAAAAAAATCCNAAAAAAAAAAAAAAAGAAAGTCATCCCACCATAAACGCCTTCATGTTCTGCTGACCCACTTCAGTAAGAACACTTGGAGATTCTGCCTGGCTGTTACTGAGACTGATTTTGCCAGGACTGAGAACTGCAGTTACTCTGTAAAACCAGTGTTACTGGTTGCAGCCAGACACAGACTGTAAGGCACCTTCTGCATCAGAGGTGAGCGAGGGTTTAAAATTTCTTTGCAAGAGAAATCCCAGGCCTCTGAATTACCCACCAAAAGTCCATTTTTATCAGTCTCTCTGACCTGTTCGTACCAGAGCATTAAACGCCATTAAACTTGAGAGGATAAAACAAAGATTCTCCCGAAGGCAAGGCTAAGAACAATAGCATCAATGAACTACAGCTGGTCATCACAAGGCCAAATGGCATATAGGCGTTGCTATACAGCAACATCGCCTGGCCCATAAGCAAGAACCGGGGGTTTAACAATTGGCATTTATTGCTATAGCTAAATACCAGCTGCCTCACTCCCAGCTTCAGCAGTTGTTTATATCACAGGTTTCAGTCTTTCACATGCAAACAAAGTTATGCAAACATATAGATTTGAATTTGGGGTACTTTTTCAAAGCTAATCTTACAAAACAACAAGAGCGCTTACTGAGGTACCGAGAAAGTGCACGAGCAGCGTATCTGGTTTGAGTTACAAGGCAGGCCTGAAGTCCTTTTGAAACCCAATCTTTTTCAAACATACACCACACGTGTGTTTGTACACACATGACCGTAACAACGGCTTGCGGATACCTCTTTTTACTCTCTTTGGTAACAAATGAATTTGATTAAAGAGCCAAAATTCAGTGCATACAAAAGCTGCAGTTTGAGAAATCCCGGCAGCGTTTGTCCGTGTCGTGGCAGGAGCAGAGCTGCTGCGGGAACCGACCGTGTTTTCCTCTGTACGCTGCACCAGACGAGCTCTTCGGGACTCGGGAGAAACAGCAGGAAGCCCGCGCTGGGAGCCATTCCCCTTCAGACCGGTCAGCGCTAGGGGCTGGTACGCCACCTCCTGACGGCTCGGGCTGCCAGCCCGCTCCCGGCAAAGGGAGGCCGGGCGGCCACCGCAGGCGGGCCTGTGGCGCGGAGGGAGGAGGAGGAGGGGGAGGAGGAGGAGGANCGCGGCAAAACTGGTCTCACTGATAGTTGACAAAAGTTCCAGTTTTTATCCCTGCCCCCTACTAAATGTAAATATCAACAGCAAAAAAAGCAGGAACTGAGAGAAAACTTACTTTTGAAGCATTTAGATGTCTTCCTCTGTCTTCTCCAAAAGCGTTTCAAACCCTTTCCTCCCCTCTGTTTTTCGGCATCTTCCATACTCTTCTTACAAGCCTACTGTTTTAGCATCCTGTGATCCTTCATGCGTTCGCACAGTTCCCGTTCTTTTGCAAAGCTAACCGGGACTGAAGGGGAGCAGAAGCTTCAGAGCTTTTTCTTACAGGTACCAGCGAACTATTTTTATGGCATTGTCCTTCTCAAAAGATGACAGTCCTGGTAGGTTATTCATGAATGAACAGTGTATTTCTAAAACAAATAATCACTGTCCTCTAAGGAAATTTATTAAAAGTTCAGTTCGCAACAGCAGCCTACCAAGAAACAGCAAAGCGCTCTCAGCCAAATGACATTTCTTAATTTTGTAACCTAAATTCTTAAGGGATAACAACGTCATTCCTAGAGGTGGCAGAGGCAGCTCTGATCACCCTTTCTCTCCAGACCAAAAAACCAGAACCACAAGTATTCAGATTATGGCAAAGTTGCTTCAGAGCACTGTAGCAAATCAGCTATGCATTCCATACCACAAGAACTAGAGGATATAATTATGAGAAATGGAACAAAAAGGAATGCCTCCTTCTCACACACCCAAGGCATCACTCTCAGCAGAAACTCTTAAAAATATATTGTATATTGTTTCATTTGGAAAGCAAGAACATTTTCAGACAGAAAACAAAAAGGACAGAGACAGCACACCTTCCTTCTTCATCCAGCCCCATTCTCGCTGTGCTTTGAAAAAAGATGGGAAAAGAAAGACAAAAATAAATGGTTGCAGTGAAATGTAATGAATTCTATATTGTCAGCCCTGCAGATCTGGTAAGAGGCATCACTCAATCATCCTACTCACACACGGTATCTTTTTTTAAGAAAACACTAGGATTTACCATTTAAGTTTTTAAAAAGCAGTATTAATATTGTACTCAGTGTCAAGAAATGGACAAGTTACCACTAAGGTGGTAAAACACCCCCTCAATTACATCCGTAAGGTTTAAAATGTTTAATGTGCAAGTAAGTCTTAGACAGAAATCAGTAATTTACAATGCACTAAAATTTGAAGGATGGGAGTTTCTTCATTGTATATGCTCACAGTAGTAAGTGAAGTACTCAGTTGCTGAAGTACAAACATCAGTATGCTTAAGTGACTTACGCTTAATTTTTAAGGCAAAAATAGGTAACAACACGACTGCATACAGTTGCAAAAATATTTACAGATATGATTAGATAAACAGTCCACTTCTAGCATGAAAATTTTAATGTTGTACTTAATATAGCAGTGTTTTATTCGAAAAGTTACCATTAAAAATGTAAAATTAATCTAGCTAGGATGAGTAGCACTGACATTTTTACCTGGGCCTCCACACTCACAGATCTTTGTCCCTAAACCTCTATCACTGTAACCTCTCCTCTCTTCCTGCCCATTTCTAGTCTTATTACAAAGGTGCAGGTGTGCCTGAACAGCCCCAGAGTCCACAGAGGAAAAAGCTGGAATGCTAAAAACATATGCAAAAGGTCCCAACAAGAAAAAAAGAACAAACAGATCCTGAGAAATAAAACTGGGGGGGGAAGCTATCCACAGGTATCCGGGGATTTGCTCAGTCATCCTTGTCTTTTGCTCCGTGTTTCAGGATGCGCGTGAATTCAATGTAGTTGAAATTCCCCTTTTTGTCGATGGGTGCCTCTCTGTACAGCTCATCTACCTCTTCATCTGTGAACCTGTCTCCCATTGTCGTCAGCAGCTCTCGCAGGTAGTCTTCCTGGATGAACCCTAGAATGAGATGTATAGAGAAAAAGAGAAAAGGGAAGCCGTTTCTTAGCCGAGTCTTCAAAAGCCATCAGACAGACATACCAACAGACGTGCAATTACCTAATACAGCACATAATATATGCATTTGCACCAAGAGCCCAAAATACTTTCTTAATTGAATTCTAAAGAAATTCCTTGAATACAAGGGGGAGGGGCGGGAAGTTTGATGCATTTCATACAGATTTTTGAAAAGAGGGCCTGATCCGCTGTGATCTAATAATACCTATTTCCACCTACTGATCTCCAACAGCTCAAAGTGGAAAAACAAGTTCCTGTCACTGCTAGTCTTCATTACACAAGCTGTTCTCTTAATTGAATTATATTTTTCTTGACTTAATGAGATATATTTGCGCATCCTCTATAAACTAGTTTCCTCTGGGGACTAAATAACCACTGGCTGGCTCTTTGCTGCTGCACAATACTGTTGCTGGAGGCAGTTTATGTGGATACAGTGAACTGCTGGCAAGCGTCCAGGGAAAGAGTTCATAAAAGAAAAGCCTTTCAGACAGGATTGAGCAAGTTAACTCAGGAGGGAGGAAGAATGTTTACCATGGAGAGGTAGAGGTGGAGAAGCTAGTCAAAAATGGTAGGATATATTACGTTATTCATTTTATGCTAAAATACTAGCAGAAGATTTTGGAGGAAATTAACAAAGATATAAAAATGAGCAGTTGCTAAGTATGTTCTGTTAATTCAATTTCAATAGGTGGGCAGAACCAGCAGTTGCCAAATAATTCCAGGAAAGTTTAGAGATGAAAAAAGGAATGCACATAACAAATGCTAGACAGAAGAATGCAGAAACTTCTTAATGTTGAAATAAGACCTACCATGTCTTTAAATGCACAATAGTTGTTTCATTTGAGAAAGAAATTGGTTATTGAACTTTAGTTGGAGAAATATCAATAACAGAACAGAGGAGGCAGAAGTATGTTCCAAAAAAACCCAAAAAGTAAACTGTGCAGAACAGCTGGAAATCATACGTAGACACCCACATGAACTGATGTAGATTCAATTAGAACGTGACAAAAAAAAAGTTCTGCTTTGGAAAGAGAGTTGAATAACTTAAGCAAACAGAGTTCATTAGAGAGAGAAAACCAAATAGGGAATCAGGGGACCAAAAGGCAGTCAATGAGCATGACAAATTATCATGGGGTTGGTGTACGCTGCAGGGGAGGGGGGAAAAAACCCACGTGTTTCAACATACGCTAATTAAAACAGCATCACATCCCAGTGTAGAGAAGCCCTTGACTACTGACTCCAAATGAAAAAGGCTAACAGCAATGTTCTACTTCAGAAACGTGGAGAATCTTCAGTTAGCCAGGCCCATCTTAATTGGGTCAAATTTTTGAGTTGTCTCTTTGCAGATGTGCGTAAAGAAGGGGGAAAAACAGCTAAACAGATTAGGCTCTCTATTTCTGCAGTCCTATAGAGACCAAGCAGTGATGAGACATGACATAAGGATTGGTATTCAAAGAATGCAAGGCCTTTGGTGCTGCAAGTTTAGCCTCAAGGACTTAATTGTTTCTTTCTGAACAGCTAGGTGTTTAAACACTGAACTAGGCTGCCAGACTAGGAATACGCTAAAAGTTTTAGCAGCACCAAATTGTAAAGCAAACAGTACTCCCACTCTCCCTCACCCACAGCTTCAATGTAGATAGGGAGTAATGAATTAATGAAGCAAAATTTAAGGTTCAGCCTGTGGCAGACAGCACCGAACAGATGACAATGCAGGACTGAAGAGAGGAAAAAAGATATATCAAATGCAGACAGACAGAACTTTTATACTAATTTCATAGTACTACATACCATATAACGCTGAAGCAATATACCCAACTAGATTGGCAATATAGGAAATGCAAGTAAAAACCAGCAAGTACAACTACCTTATCCTCATCAAGAGGATCCGATTTGTATTATTCTCTTTCGAAAGAACTACACTGATGTAGGGCTAGAAAATCAGGCCCATAACACACACACACACACGGTGATTATGAAGTGAAAAAAAAAAAAAAAAAGGTTTGACATAGCTGGAAATGCTTTTGTTCGTTTTTAAAAGGAACAAACTGATCAGAAGCCAAATCTGAGAATAAAATTAATAAAAGCAAACATAATGTGGGTTCTACAAATACATCACATGTTATTTTGAAGATTGCATTTTGACTATTATGAATCCAAAATCAATAAAACAGCATAGCTACCTAAACATGTTTCCTGGTTAAAATTTGAGCATGGCATAAGACACAAAAGAGACTGTGGAACCATTATCCTCACATCATCCTAGGACTAGACTAAAACATTTACCACACAGAGTTGAAAGATAATAAAATCAATCTTATCAGTGCATGGGGGCCTGAACTAGTAACTTATTGTTTACATAGATGTAGAAGGTTACTGTTCAAAAGAACTGGTAGCACAATCGTTTTCTTTATATCGTAATTCACAGGCTCTTGTTTTGGTGCACGCAAAAAAACCCTGTAGCATAGTGAGTCAGACTACCTGTGGAGAGAAAATAATTAACCTACTAACAAAACTTCCTTCTCTAGGAGATGGTAAAGAGATTTCCCTTGAGAGGGAGGAAGTCAATTAACATTTGAAAAGGCCTTACCAACAGAAAGCCTGTTTACCTACACCTCAGCAGGAAGGGGATGCTCTTTGAAAAGGCGAAAGGTGCTAAAAATACACAGACTGAAAATAGCTGTTTGAAATGGAATAATATCCTTTGAAAGGTTCAGAGCACATATCCACAGGTTAGATTGAAATATCGTGGTGGACAGTTGTGAGGAAAGTTATAGGTGCAGTGATGTCTCCAGTACAGAGGCTACATAATTTCGGCACACATTTGTAAGAAGCGTTCACAACATGTCAAAGCTCTGATATTCTGTAATTCCACAGAATTGCCCTAAGAATTCATCCCTGGTTGCTACACACTTCTCCGGAATCTTAGCCTACATGAATAAATACATAAAAGCATAAAGTCTAACCTCAAGATTACAGGTGCAACCTTGAAAGTCTGATATAGTAAAACTGAGCTCTGCATTTTCCTCTTTCCCCCATCTTGCTCAGTCCAATCTGTCATTTCTGCCTTCTAGACCCCACCCGGTTTTTATCTTTAGATCATTAAGGCTACAGCCCTTCCTGCAACCTGAAAGCAAACTGAGCTGTGGGTGAGGGCACGATACATGGCATTTGTCATCAGAGCCATAACATACACTAGGCAAGATGAGGGTTCAAAAGAGTTTACGTAGTCTGGACAGCCTGTCTTGAAACATTAAAAACATTGAAGAATTCAGATGCATCTCAGATCTACTGCAGGGGGAGGACAAACTCAGTTGTATTACACGTCACATCTGTTACCTTTTCAATGCCATAGAAAAACACATATTACCAATCTGAATTCCTCATCTTCTTAGAGCAAATACATCTTCTTTTGCACTTTGAGGAACATACGCACTGCCCAGTTAAAACACTTTTCTTCACAGCCTCACAGAAGAACATTACTACTAGTCCTCAGTACTCACACAGAACAGCCAGACAGTTTTTACTCTCACTCAGTAATAAGTCAAATTCTCATTACTTGGTAGAATATGCTGTCTAGAAGGCTTACTGTGTCATACTTCATTTATAAAGGTGCAAAAATCAGCATACTAGTTAGAAACCCAAATAAACAACATAAAAGTACCTCCCCACCCCCCGCCAAGTGGCTGAGTTTCACCCACGTACCTGTTGCTTCTTCATCAAAGCAAGCAAAA